>WOGN01003405.1:0-15310 GCA_015342105.1 Leptinotarsa texana
TAGTGATGAGCGACTTCCAGTTTGCAGCTTCATAAAAAACTGCTGTGTCGTCTGCATAGCTTATAATTGTCCCATCAGTGTGGAGATTAAACAGGTTATTAAGATATACTGTGAAAAGAATTGGGCCAAGTATGGTGCCTTGAGGTACCGCAAACTTCGTCACTTCATAGTTACTTAAAGTATTACCTACTCTGACACACTGCTTTCTCTCACTCAAGTAACTTTTTATGAGAGTTAAACACGTTCCACGAATACCTAAATCTTCAGGAGTTTATTATGACTGACAGTATCGAACATTGTAGGCATTATTGTTGTTTTACAAATCACTGCGTTGCGTATGATTCTCGTTTTGTTCGACTTGAACTGAATTAAAACAAAACATTGCAGTCGTTGACGGAAGACGGAACATCGGTAAGCGCGTCGGGCCCCGACGCCCCGCACGGAGACGACTATCGTTGGGTTTGCTTCCAAACCGTTGGCTTCGCTTGGGACACCGGGAAAACTGTCTGAAACCGGGACATATGGTCACGTTATGTATACATAGAAAACACCTGGACTTAGGGCGGAATCAAACGTACGCGTACTCTACGCGTGGGCTGCGCGGGTGACTGTACTAACACGCAGCCAACCCGCGTTGAGCACGCATAGAGCCTGCGTAAGTCTGAACCCGCCCTTAGGACGTCATCCATGCCTATATCGGGAATTGCATTCAGGAATGTGGCATTAATGTGATAAAATATGGCATCACAGATCAACAGGCGACCTTCTATCGTTATGTCACCCACATTTGGAAACTTGGAGAGTCAAGAGCTGTTGCGCCTGATATTTCTAAGGCCTTTGACCGTGGGTAGCATGGGGATTTGCTGGTCAAACTTCGATGCTATAACTTGCCGGATCATTTTTGTGTATGGCCCTTCAGATTCCTGAAAGAACGTTCCCTGCAAGTGGCCGTCGATGGATATCTCTAGAATACTTTCATCATCGACGCTGGTGTTCCCCAGGGATCCATATCGTCTCCAACTCTCTTTTTATTATATATCAACGACTTATTGGAAAAACCAAGAATGCAATATATTGCTTTGCTGGCGACGGCTCACTTGTCTCGTCATTCCATTTGGTTTCCAGGACATCGGCTACAGATGCACATCTTCAATTAGTGAATATTATTGGAGTTTTTTCATAATACCAAACCGTTATTTTTTATCGATCATTGTAGGAGGTTATTTTTGGTTTTCAACTGTAATTTATTTTCACCTCTGAAAATTTGTTACAGCTCTAAGAAAACATCAGAACTGTTAATTAAATGCAAAGTGATGAGTGTAATCAACTATAAAAAGTAGAAGAGTTTCGGAAACCAGGTAGTCCGTTTTAATTGCTTGACCCTGTATAAACGAAAATAATTTGAGGGCTTAGGTAAAAACGTAACGAGTGAAAGATGTCATTGTTATAAAATATTATTCTGTAAAATCTTGAATAAAAAATCATTAAAAGTTTTGAATATATATTAGTTAGTTCATTCATTTAAATAAGTGGAAATCAAAAAATAAAAAATAGTTTCGCAACTCACCTCCTTGGTTTTATTCATTTTTACTTTACTTTTCATGTTTGAACTAATTCAAGATTTGAAGTTTATCTCATCTACTATTGTCATTTCTTGAATTAATTAATCACGCGATGTTGCCAAACCTATAATAAGTAAGGGAATTTGAATATTTCAAAATAGATGACGAAAATTTTAATTGGCTGTATAAAAACTCATAATTAAGTCAATTGGTTTTTTGGTTTTTGAATATGCAATTGGATTTCCATTAACCTACTATCGTCCCCTCATGAACAGCAACGCTCAACTTGTGCGAGCTAATAATTAACAAGGTTTTACATTTTAACGTGCGATTCACAGCAATTCTTTAGAATGTTTCGTAATTTGATTCAAGCCTTTCGATTTCATAAAATCATAATATTTTAGTAATGGCACAATTGTTCATTATAGGTCAAGGAATAGGTCCGTCTTGTTAATGACAAAAAAACTAAATTAGTGAGGGCTTTACTAGATTCAACATCTCAAAGGTCATATATCACAAGTAGTTGTGCTAAAGAGATGGGTTTTTCAAAGATCGCTAAAAAATCAATCATTCAAGGTGTTTTTGGAGGATTGGAGTTATCCCAAAAAAACATTTAGTTTAAACCAGGTAACCATGCAAAATTTAGATAAAACTTTTGAATTTGAGGTGAATATGCTGTGTATCAAAAGTGAAAATTATTGGAAACTTTTGAAAAGTAAAAATATAAATATTTCTGACTTTACAACTGAAATTTCAGATATTTCTCTCCTTTTTGGAGCTGATGTCATTAGTTATTTGTATTCTGGGTCGATGAAAATAATCGCGATGATTTAATTGCGATAGAGAGTCAATTGGGGTAGACCATCATGGGCAAACAAAGAGTTGAATTCCATAATTCGTTTCAACTCTTCCAAATTTCGAATTTAAATTCGTAAGTAAGATTAAAGTCGTAATTTCGGGTTTGAAGTTATAATATTGAGTTTAAAGTGGTAATTTCTAGATAAAAGTCGTAACATTGAGAATGAAGTCGTAATTTTGAGTTTAAATTCGTAATATTGAGATTAAAGTCGTAATTTCGAGTTTAAATTCGTAATATTGATTTTGAAATCGTAATATCGAGTTTAAAGTCATAATATTGAGATTAAAATCGTAATTTTGAGTTTAAAGTCGTAATATTGAGAATAAAGTCGTAATTTTGAGTTTAAATTCGTAATATTGAGATTAATGTCGTAATTTCGTGATTAAAGTCAAAATGTATTCTGCTAGACAAAGGTGTTGCCTATTTTCAACTATGTTTAAAATATATGCTTCAACAGTTTTAGAAAAGCTAAGAAGATATAAAAACCAATTGATTAGATCGTAATTTTTCCGAAAATACACCTCTGACAGATAAAACGTGTAACGAACGAAATTACCTGAGCTTTTGTATCAGTTGATTACCAATTTTCACATTTGAAAAAAGATACAGTAAACGGGGAGGTTTTTGATTCCGTCTAAGAGATTGAGTTTCAAATTTTCTTCATCTAAATGTAATAGCAAAACTAGTGTTTCTATAAAGCTCATCAGTGGAAATCTCACAATAAAATGTTTCTTGAATACACTATGAATTTTCATCACGTATTGGCTGATTCCACTGCATATCTTAAAACCATTTATTGAAACCAATAAAATTATATTACTTTCACACAATTTTTTTTCAATATTTCAACAGTAACGTAAATAAAACAAATTACTAATTTACAACTCAAAATCAATTTAATTACAACTCCAAGATGATTGCCTCTTGACTCTAAAAACATATTGGTAAGAGTATATAGACATCGTCAAGCATCATTAAATACCTAATGAAAAAATACCAAAATAACTTGAAATTTCAAACTCCATTTTCAGAGTCATCTTCACGTTTTCTTTTCAAACTGTTGGGGTCAATCTCCATTCCATTAGCAGGTGCCAGCTGCACATTCTGTGTGATTTGTATCTTTGGTTTCAATACAGTTTTTTGAGGCTGGGTGTTGATTTTAGTCACAGGTTTAGGGATACTGACTGTTTGCTTGGAAACTGGTGTATTCGTACGCTTTAAAAAGCTGATGTTAGACTTAGGTGTTAGTTTCATTCCTGGACCGCCTGATATACCAAAATTACTTTTACCGATTTTCTTCTGGGCACTTCTTAATGTGTAATTACATGAAGACAAACAATACCGATCCGGAGGTAATCTCAATCCGCAATGAGGTTTCACTGGAGGTAGAGCTGAATAATTTTTTGCCTGTGCCAGTTCTAGTAGAACTTCTCTTGGTGGTGGGGTTGTAAAAGTCGACTCACAAGTAAGCTGTAATGCCAAACGAACGTCATCAACATCTAGAAATTTCTTTTTGGAGTTATTAGCATACATGCGAGCCTCTTCTAAAATTGATGTAGCATATCTATATACAAATTCGGTTAGTTGCACTATAGTTTTCGGTTCATAATCTGTAATTCCCATTTCCTTCATAATTGCCATTATAACCTGCCCGTCTTTTGGAATATGTTTCGGCTGGGCCGGTTTAGATTTATCTTTATCACTCATCTTCAACAAACTGGATAATGTTTCAATCTATTATTCCAAACAACTACACTTTGATAAAAGTTAATCACATGAACTCAGGTTTTCCTGATCATAAATGGAAATTGTAATTTTGGGATTTTTCCTATCTACATGCAATCTTCTCTTTGTTTAATAACAAGCAATGACAAGTGAAAAGTCTGCCAATACCTTCTTCTTCTTATTTTCGATTCAATGGCCTCAGCAACTAAGGCTATTCGGCCAGTTCTTAACAAACGTTGTTTTGTTGTTGAATCCAAATGTGGCCACACATACCAACTAGCTGCCAATTGCAAATACTGCCAATCCAAGACACAGAATAATAAAATATCAGACGGGACTGAACGATACTTGGAAGCAACACATTTAATTTGAGTAGGTCTCCGTCCTTTTGGGAGGGTTAAACCTGCCAACTCGGCGGCGTTAATATCTGAAAATCTCTTCGGGATTTGGAATATCTTATAATTTGTTTTTGAGTAAAAATAATCAACATTTTATAGTGAAAATCATACAATAAAATAAATCAACATTTTCATAAAAGCTCAAAAAAATCAATATCGAATATAAATATCACAAATATTATTACAGAAGCATGAAGAAACATCCTCTCAGATATCTCAAAGGTGCGACTTCGTTTTCTCCTGTTCATTAAAGCGGACTTAAAATCAGTGACACGTGTGAATACGTGGTATTCTTGCCACGTAGAAAGGTTCAGAATGTTTTATTGCGATAGTTTATTGCGATAATTGCGAACAAAACCATACAACCTTTAATAATCAACATGTTTTCTAGTTTTATGTCAAATAGTTGTCAGTTGTTATTTAGCTACAAAGCGAAACAATAATATTAAACTATGTTTTACAGCCAGTTACTCCGATCAGCTGTTTATCGTTCGAGCAGCGCCATCATCGGTAAAAATTCTTCAAAATTAAACATAATCCATGGCATAGAACAGTGTATTTTGTTTCTTCGGTAATTCGTTTCCTGTGTATTTACTATCGTTTATCACGGAACGCGGAGTTTAAAGAAGTTACTGCATGGTGAAATACGTGTTCTGCTTTGTAAACTGCTTAGTGGAAATCTCACAGAATAAGATGTTACTTGGGAAAACCATGAATTTTCTTCAAGTATTGTCCCATTAAATAAAAACTGAGAAGGTAGCACTCCACTTGTCCTACAGTGGGAATTCTGACTGTTTATTATTCTATCATACAATACGCAACAAAACAAACAACCGACAAGTTCTATTGAAAATAATTTTTCCTCAACAGAACAAAAACGCTATCTCTAGACGTGCGTTTCGCAAAGGAAACTCCTTCTGCCAAGAGTGTCAAGCTGCAGACCTGCGCATGCGTTGATCGATAATTTTGTAGTTTTTCTTTTTACCATACAAAGAGGAATTCAAATATTTTCGATCTAATTTGCTTGTAATGTTACAGAGGCAATATTAAGATGAAGGAAACATTTAAATTGTGTACTCCGTCACTGGATGCTACCAAAGTGCCGGTTTCAAACATTTAAAATTAGAACTTGAGAGAAATGATAAATTCCATAATTTTTCATATTTTGATGAACTAAAACGATTTGTTGTAGTAAATGCATTTTAATGAAATATACATATTTCATGGTGAACGATACACCTTGTTCAGTAAATGACATATTGAATAATCGAACAGTTTACAAAGGCTCAGTCAGTAAATGACAAGTGGAAATTCATGTCAGGTTATTTTTTGCAATTATTCAATTCTATGAATCGATATGAAAAAGCAGGATAGCTAATCCAAATTATGATGTACTATAAATATAAAAATATATCTTGAATTAAATTAAAAACAAGAATTGAATTAAAAACAGGAATTGAATTAAAAACAAGAATTGAATTAAAAACAAGAATTGAATTAAAAACAAGAATTGAATAAAAATTGCTATTTTAAAAAATCCTATTTTTAAACTATTTACAAAAATGCATTTATAAATTATATAGTTTGTACACTACTCCATAAACTATTACTTTGTGTTTTTTCGTTTTCAACTTTAATATCAAAGTCTTTCTTAATATTATTTTCTAACCTACAACTTTGTAAGAACACAGCCAAAGAGCGATAATACCCTTGAATTTGCCAGGTTTCATTGTGGGTACCAGCTGGAATTTGTAAAAGATTTTTCCTAAAGCTACTACAGCTCATATGCAACTCTTTCATCATCTGGGGCGGAACCAATGTGTCGGCCAATCCCGATACAAAAAGAGTAGGAACTCTTAATTCTTTCACCTTCTGATAAGACATGAACTGAAAAAAAATGCCATTTCATTATGACGTGCAAAACAGTTAACTTCATATTAGAACATAGATCTGATATAAGAATGGCAGTACTACGTACTGACATTCATTTCCAAGTTTGTAGGATGTATACAATAGTGAAATATCAATCTGTTAAAAATCTGTTTCGTTACATATAACAATTATAGCGGTAATATGATTTTTCAGTGCTATTCTCAAAGTATCACTTGTCTTTATCCTCGAAATAGGCCTGTTACGATTATATTTTCATCAGCGCTGAATTTCTTTCCAGCGAACATTCTCTTAAGGTTTGAGAACGGTAAAAAGTCGCTGGGGGTCAGATCTGGAGGATACGGTGGATGTGGAAGCAATTAGAAGTCCAATTCATGCAATTTTGGCATCGTTTTCATCGATTTGTGACACGGTGCTTTGTCTTGAATGAAACATAGCTTTCTTTTTCTTCAAATGGAGCCGTTTTCCGCGATATCGTCCTTCAAACCCTCTAATAACGCTTCGTAATAGTCGCTATTGGTAATTTTTCCCTTTTCAAGATAGTCGTTGAAATTATTAGAACCAGTCAACATAACTATGAAACTCTTAAATTTCTGAATAGTTTTTGAACAAATTCAAAAGTCCAATGGATAGACTGGAATTTTTTTCTATTGAATTTATTCACAGAAAACATATCAGTAGAACTCCAATTATCCTGATCAAATAGGGCAATCCATTGTCCATATAATCAAATATCTGGATAATTAGATTTGACCCAAAAAGACTTATTTGAAAAAAATACCAAAAAAAGTTCGAGTGACAGAAAAAATGAACTGACACAATAAAAACATTTCAATAAGCGTCAGGTTTTACCTGAAAATGTAAACTAAACATTATTTCTTCCTAAGTGATTCGGATAATTGGTAATGAACAAAGTATTTTATTAAAACAACGATAAAAATAAAATAAAAACAACAATAAAAATTAATTGGCGTTCCGGGGTGACTTCATTGATTCCAGTGGCGCATTTGCTTTTTCAGCTGCAGGAAAACCCGGAAAAACCTGCAGCACCACATCATCTGAAGATCTTGATCTAACAATGTCCTCTCTCTTATAAAACAAACTGTAGGGTGTCTCCAGAGGCTCCAATAAATTCAATGCATCGCCGGAACAATTCGTGACACGACTTTCGTCAAACTATTTCGAACCTTCCAAAGAGTTTATTGCTTCCGTTAGAGGTTGAGTCTTGTTTGAAAATCATCAGTGTTTTTATTAGATTGACTGGTGCCTCAGCTATACTTGTTTCCTTATAACAGTCAGTTAGTTTGTCGCATGTTTGACAATACAGTCGATCATTACCTGTTAAAAATTCCATTTTCAGATGGCAATTCCTACTGTAACTAAATTTTCATCCTAGTATTAGTAAAAATAATATTTTTCGATACAAATATTTACCAATTCCAATTATTTATAGTTTTTTCTGTTTCAGTTTTGAATGTAAAATAAGCTTTGATGATAGCGAAATACTAAAGCTCAAGACGTAAACATTCAACTCCCTTAATTTTCTTTAATTTTTTTGTAAGAAAATAATATTTTTTTTAATTTTTTTGTAAGAAAATAATATTTTTTTTTTCAAATGATGCAAAAAACTTATAACTTATATTCACCTTATTTTTATAAAAAAACAGAGGAAAATACTGAAGAATTCGCCACCCTAACAGTACTTTTGCCATGTGTGGAATGCTAGTGAACGTATTCTCTACAATCAAGCACCATATTTTACCAGCATACTCTTTTCTTGTAGCTAAATCTATAGCTACAGCACCACCTACAAAAAAAGATGAGATGATAATTTTCTTTTCTTTTTGGTATCAACGGCATTGACTACTTTGGTTATTAGCCTCATATTCTGGGTAGGTAGTGTTAATAACTCCGCGAGCCACCTGGGGAGCATCATGGCTATTCACAGTCCTTCAGCCATGTAACGTTACAGAATCATCCAGAATACAACTAGATAAATTCTCTCCCTCGAGATATTTTTTTCAGATTCTATACAAAGTAACAAATTACTTCATTAAAAACACTTTTGCACACCCTGAACAAGTGTGAGAAAAGCGTTTTTATTCATTTTGACTTAGAGCTACCAATTGTACCTATCAAAAAACAAACTATTGAGTATCGAAGTTGACATACCCAGAGATCGTCCAAACACAATGATTGCTGAATGAATTATATCATTTCGAGAATATAAATAATCAATGCTAGCCCTAGCATCCATATACAATCCTTCTTCTGAAGGGCTGCCTTCTGAAAGCCCATACCCCCTATATTCAACTAAAAGGATGTTGCAGTGGAGGTTGTGGTACAACCCTACACAATTTTGCAATCGGTGACCCATATTTCCAGCATTGCCATGAAAAAATATTATTGTAGGGGCAACTCGTTGTTTTTCTTTCGGTTGATGTATAAAATACATATGAATTTGGGTACCATCCGCGGTCTTTGTCATTATACTCTCATGTGGAAGATTGAATGTGGATGGTATGGGTACGTAAACTCTGGAGTGATTTGGTAACTCTGGAGTGTATATCAGATTATCTTGAACTTGGTATAAAATACCTAAAAATAAAATCATAGGGTTTACTTATTTTTGTAAAACAATTATCGATTCAATACCTGTGACAGCAAAAGACAATAATAATATGGCAAATATTCCACCATACATATAATACACTAAAAAACAAAATACCAAAACAAGACCTGAGTAAGCCCAAACTCTCAAAACCATTCTGAATAACGTAGCAGATATTCTTGAAAATAAAAGGTAACGTCCCATTTTTCAAAAAGATGTTGATTTGGCTACCTCGTTCTTTTTCAACTTATAATCGTGTCATACTTTCTGTGTCTAATAGTGATATTCTATTGAAACTAACCATTATTACTTTACAAATTTTGAAAATAATTACCAATTTCGAAATAAATTACAAAAACATGAAAATAGTAAGAGTGAGAACGACGACAATGATAGAACCATTGTATATACTACATACTATTATAGAACATAGAAAATATACGAACTAATTCGACAAAAGGTTTGTTTTGGTTCACAATTCTGTACAGTTCGATCATGTGCAGTTATTAAAATGTGTTTTGGTTCAGTTAGAATGGTTCTAGTATCGTTCACAAAGTGTTTGGTTTTCTCCGAACCGATTCAGAACTATTAGGGAACGATAATTATTAGGTTTGTTTTGGTTCACAATAGGTTTGTTTGGTTCTGTATTTCGAACTGATATTGAACCGTCCCGTATCGACGCCGAATCAATACGCAGAACATTACAGTACCAGAACAGTTCTGGAACAAACCTATAAAAAATTATTCTGACAAGTGTGTAAACAAAGATTGGAGGTTAGGTACATCTACTCTGGTATAACGCTCATTGGACTTTTGAGTTGAGTTTAAAGACAAGAGTGAAAAAGTTAAGCAAATATATAATTATCCAAAATTATATTGAACATATATTGTCCTATCTTAGTAATCTTATACTAATGCGGTTAACAAAAACATGCCAAGAATAAATTTTTGGAATTGTAAAAGATGTGATAATGATTATTATTATTATTGCTACATACATTTCACGACTATCTGTTATGGAATAAGAATGATGATATATAATTTTGTCTTATTTACAGGTCGCAATGAACTCTTCCGAGTTTCTTTGTTTTACCGGAGGCGAACATTATTGTAGATAAAATACCAAATGAAACACCAACTAACCCAACTAAAATATGGATAAAAATGAGGTTTTTTACTTGTTGGGACCGTTCCACAACTGTTCTGTAACTGTAATGTTCTGCGCATTGATTCGGCGTCGATACGAGACGGTTCAATAACAGTTCGAATTACAGAACCAACATAAAACATAAAATACGAACTAATTCGACAAACAGACAAATTAATTTGACACGTGACAAGATTATTGTCTATATTTTGTTCGTTTGTCCGAACATTAGACGTTGTCTTTCGTTACTTCATTTAATTTCATTAACAACCAAGAAAAAAAACACTTTACGACTTGATCTTCTAAAATTTTATTTTTAAAAATATCACGAAAAAGCACTGCGTTCGTGAAACATGCTATGATATTTTTGAAAATAAAGTTTGTGCAGATCAAATCAATTACTATGGATCTTCATCAAGTAATGGCCAAAATCAGAAAAAACATTATTCAATTTGTCACATAATGGCTATATTGAATTTTGTTTCTGAATAACATATTTTCAAAGATTGAAATTATAGTTGTCGCTTTACTAGTTAACATCTAAGTACTGAATTGTTGATAAATGTTCACTCTGAATGGAATTCTGGACGGTAACGAATGGAACTTTCACACAAGAAATATATATAAAAGTGAAGAAGATGAAGATAACCTCAACACCAAAATACCATAATCAATTCGCCAAATCCTCTTCTGCCTTTCTCTTTATCATTTCCTTACAGTCGTTTGTTGTTAGAAACGTATTTAATTGGAAATCTGAATAATTTTTAGAGTTTTCAAGAAAAATGGTGAGTTTCGACGTAATTAACTTCGAAAGTTATAGTTTTTTTTCTTCTAGAAACCGATTATGTTACAAGGGCACGAACGTGCCATAACGCAAATCAAATACAATAGAGAAGGCGATCTCTTGTTTTCATCTTCGAAGGACAACAAGCCAAATGTTTGGTTTTCTTTGAATGGTGAACGTTTGGGAACCTTCAATGGACATCAAGGAGCAGTCTGGTGTATTGACGTGGATTGGACTACCACAAGATTTATGTCAGGTGCAGGTGACAATACATGCAAAATATGGGATTGTGAGACTGGTAGAGAAATAGGAAATATTAAAACTGCCTCGTCTGTTAGAACCTGTTTGTTTAGCTACTCAGCCAATATGGCCGTATATACCACAGACAAGGCTATGAAGCAGCCCTGTGAGATGTTTGTAATCGATACGAGAAATGTTGATGATAGTGTAGGAAGTCAAGATCCAATCTTGAGGATCCCTATAAAAGGTTCTAGGGTTGCTTCTATTTTATGGGATAACCTTGACGAAACTATCATTACTGGACATGAAGATGGAGAAATAATTCAGTGGGATCTGAAGGTAATTTTTGAAATTATTGCCTACCTTTTTCAAATGAAACCAAACAAATGTACATTTGATTTTTAAATAAATGTTCCTTTCAACTCATAAAATTACACCATTTTTCACGATCTCATGCTATGAACTTTCATTCACTTGTCACATCAATTCACATATAAAATATTTAATTTCCTCAAATTTATTTTGTTTCTTACAAACTACATTCAGAATTGGTGCATGATTGACAACTTGTTTTGTCAAAAATTCAATACTAGCATTACTTTTGAATTGTCATTTGTAGTTTTAGTACAAAGCAAGTGTTACTATTCAGTCTAATTAGAATACATGAATTTATATCAATTTGATATCATGTTCGACAGTTTGCAATAAATTTGACATTAAGCAAACATAATGTCTCCCCTTTTTCGAGTAAAATATGGACTATTGTTTATGTAACTAAATGTGACTTTCACAAAGTACTTTTTAGTTGGTTCGTTGGCAATAGTACACAAACTTATGAGTCTGTCATCAAATTTATATGGCTATCAAAAAGATGAGAAATGACATCTTCTTTTTTGTCAATTAGAATCTAATAATAATAATAACTTTATTCGTCTTTTCGATCATGTACATGATATAAGACATGTCATAAATAAAAATATGAAAATTATATAAAAAAATAATGACGGTCCACAGTATAACATAGATCGGACACTTCAAACAGGTACTTAACTATATACATATATAAAAAATAACATATATAACTAGGATGAAAGAAATGCAGCGAAAGCAATAATCATGATAACAGTGTATCCCGTTCTAAGAATTCTTTCCATAATTTATTTCTTGTTTGTAGTTGTGTAGTGAATCATTTTAAAGCAGGCTGAGTTGAAGTACCATTTACACATTGATAAATAGCAAAAATTTTCAACTTAGCAAACCACTTCTCAACGGTTCATTTTCTTGGTGCAAAGTCTAAATAGCGTTCTATCCCACAAACAAATAGTCCGACAGCTGTGAAATTTGTACATGTGTCTTTTGAAGGGTTAACTAAAAGTCATATGAATTTAATACTAGTAGCGCCATCTTTGTGTTAGCCTACAAACTTTTCAGTCCATGCAGTACTTTTCCTCACTGATTTCTGGATTTATTTTGTAACTAATTCATAACCTACATTTCAGACTGGGAAACAGCTCAATTCAGTCAAAGGTCATGACCTTTTGATAAATGATATGCAGTGGAATCATGATGGTACAATTTTCATCACAGCTTCAAAGGATCACACAGCCAAACTATTTGACGCTAAAGATTTGCTTCATATGAAGACCTACAAAACTGAGAGACCAGTGAACTCGGCTGCAATTAGTCCAATTCGGGAGCATGTTGTCTTGGGTGGTGGTCAAGATGCTATGGATGTAACAACTACTTCGGCAAGGATTGGTAAATTCGACTCCAGATTTTTCCACATGGTTTGCGAAGAAGAGTTTGGAAGAGTTAAGGGACATTTCGGGCCTATCAATAGTGTTGCGTTTCATCCTGACGGAGAAAGCTACAGCTCTGGTGGTGAAGATGGTTTTGTTAGGGTGCATACTTTTGATATGGCATATTTAGATTACAAGTTAGATTACAAATTGGATTGTAAGTCAGATTGTTAACAAATGCAAATTTTGTTTGAAACTTGCAGCAAGTATCAGTTTATTCTCCTGTCCCTCATTTGAAGTACACCCTGTCCACTCTCAAGTGAGTTGAGAGGTTTATTGGCATTTGTCTGAAATATAATTGTTGAAGGAATATACTTTCTTAAATAAATGATAGAAATAATGAACCATCCAATATTGATTTTTTATAACTAAATTTGAAATTACGAAAAACATAGTGGCAAAACTAATATTTTGACAGTGAATGAGCAGCACATGCAAATCCATAATATGCTCCTAGAGCAGTGTCGATTCATGTTTTATTTGAACCTCTGTAGAAAAAGCTGTCTGCATTAGAAAAGACCGTCTTGGAAAGTTAATTCCATAAGGACGCTATTCTCCAAATGAAAGTGTGGTTCAAGGTATAGTGGGTTGAACCTCGAAAACTGTTTTGCCCGTGCATGAAATTCTCTACAGAAAAAAACAAGCCCCAAACCTTTCATGTTTTGGGCTATCAAGGTCGCTTGTGATGTTTGGGTCTCCAATCAGGTGCATTGCTCTTTTTTAAATAAAATCTAACACCCTCGCGATATGTAAAGTGATGTTTTGTTTAGATCATACAGAGTGAGTCTAGAAGTGAAATTTAACCGCTAAGAATATGTGTACGGTAATACAATAACACAAAAAAATGTCATTGAAAAAATAAATGTTGGACATACCTCAAGGTATGTCCTACATTTTTGTGAAAACATTTGAAATTTACACTGAAAGGTGAAACAAATTGAAAAGAAGGATATCGAATTTTATTTAAGTCAAAACTTGCAAGGTAATATTTATCAGTAGTTGAGCTTTTCCCAGCAACAACTATTTTTTACAATTCCTTTAGAATTAGAATTTAACCAAGGTAAGTTTTTATTGTTTCCTGCCAATTTATTGTTTACTTTGATTCTCATTAATTTATTTATTCATGGCATTGCCTATTTTTTTACAAAATTAACAAATTCACACATATGTAATGAGAGGAAAGAATAGAAAAAAAGGCAAAAATAAGTCGTCACGCACTTTTCAGTCTTTTTGAATGAATCTAAAGACGGATTGAAAAGTTCTAAATCTATATTGTATGTTGTCTCATTGATTCAGCCTTTACAGTAATTTCATAAACTACACATCAAATCGTAAGGTGTAGTTTATGACATTATATTGTATGTGTTTGCAGTCTCAAAATTCTACGTATAGACTTAGTGTGGCCATAGTTGGTATAATAAAAGGGTATTTTTAAGATTTCTGTATTTTTTTCTCTGCGGATTCAAATTTGAAGTTATAAATTCAGCAAGTTCCGGGGATTTAATGTTACCATTGATTTTTTTGTGAAATAGTGTAAGATCTGATTATATCTTCTATAAGCTAGAGTATTCAAGTTAATAATATCCAATATGATTTTATAGCTATTTTCATCAAATATGAGACTACCTTAAAAACTTATTTTGAACACTTTCAAGCATATCAATAACCACGTTATATGAAGAGCACCAAATCGTGGATTATTGATCTAACAAATGAATAATATATGATTTTTAAGGAAAACTCCTCAGTTGTCACAAAACGCCATCCTTTCATGAGTATCTTCAATCTATGGGAACAGATAAAAGTCGCAGGGGGCCAAGTCTGGCAAATATGGTGGCTGAGGTATGATTACGGTGTTGTTTTTGGGCAAAAAATTAAATACAAGCAATGACGAGTTAGCAGGTGAATTATCGTGATGTAAAAGCCATGATTTTTTTGTCACAATACCTCCACCAACACCTCATTGTGAAATTTTCACTGAACAGTTCTACAAAAAATGTAACGTGTTTAGCCACACAATGGCTTCTTCGGTTGTGTATAGCGACATGCCTGAAGAACGCTAAAAAAACTCAAAATAGGCCATAGGTAAAGTCTAGTAGCCATTTCGTGTTGGTTTCAATAACTTGTTTACACAAAGCTACATGCCAATTACTCGATAGAGCCTTGGTAGAATTCGTCCACACTATAATAGATCCTCCCAACAAGGAATTCTTTTACTTTCTTTCTGAATTTCTTTTCATTATATATTCGCCTTGAATTGATGGGAAAATTGTTAAATAACTTCTTGCTATTGAA
>WOGN01003406.1:0-15309 GCA_015342105.1 Leptinotarsa texana
TCCACATAAACGCAGTTCTTCAAATGAAAAGTTCTCAAACAGTGAAGTTTGAGGTGTACTGAGTTGAATCTCAAGACGATGAGCAGTTGCAATCCGTCGCGTATTTCTGATATGTACTGCTCTTGGTGGAATCAATGTGCCAAGTCACTTGAACACTTCCCGTGAAAGTATCTATAGAAAAGAGACACATCTCCAACCTTTCTTCGATGTTTCAAGTGATGCTCGCGTCTCCAATCCGGCGGATAGCTCTTTTATGGATGGATTCCAGCAGCTTAAGGGAATGCTTAAGGGCGGAGCTCCATACATGAGAACAATACTCCAAAGAAAGTCTGATCTGAGCTTTATTTAACATCAAAAGTTGCTGAGATGTGTAGAGTTTTCTGGTTCGGAACAGTGTTTCAAGCTTTTGAGACGTGGCATTTGCAATTCCAGCGACCTGATTGTGCCAAGACTCATTGGTGTCCATTTTAATCCCCAACAAACTTATCGAAGCAGAAAACAGCATTATCTGTCCTGGCATTATTATATTCGGTTCGGAGACATTTATCTTTTTGGGGAAAACCGATGCCTGGGTTTTTGTGGTATAGAATTGAACCTGGTGACTTTCACTCCAATTCAAAATAACTTCTAAATCCTCATTAGGATATGCAACTTCCTGCTGTCGGTGAAGATGTGCATCCGTAGCCGATGACCTGGAATTCAAAATCGTTATGTAATAAAAAGACGGTTGAACACAATATGGATCCCTGGGGAACATCAGAAATCCCATATTGTCTCCAATCCTCATTGAATAAAAACAAAAATCCAATATATGGCTTTGGTGACGATAGCACACTTTTTTCGTCTCTCCTTTCCTCAGAAAATATGTAGATGTCATTATCATTGCTCTCTTTAGAGATTCTCTTGATGAAACCCTGTTATCTTCAACATCTACGACCCTTATATACAGTGCACTTTCAAAAAAGATAATAAATACAATAGTGTTGCTCCGTTCCTAGACATTCTCTGAATCAGGTCTCCGATCAATGTCATCCATATAAAAAAACATATTAGTTCCGGCCGCTACATCAACTTATACGATCGACAACCCTCAAAAGTCGACACTTGTGTCAGGTGAGGATTAACGAGGTCTTACCTATCATGAAAGCAGAATATTTGTTTCCCAAAAAAGCCCATTTTCAGCCCATTAACGAATGAATCGTGTCGAATCAATTTTCAAAAATATAAAATTTCACATTTATGAGGTTATTTATGCAACATAATGAGATATATTGGTTCCTCTGTGTCGTAACTGAAAGTCTTGTTAAGTTTTTATCTATTTCATACTATAGAAAATGAAAATATCTAAAAATAAAAATGAAAATCTTGGTTTTTCCCAAATTATCAATTATTCAATATTAACAAAAATGGTATCCATGAGAATATCAAAGAAGGAACATCTAAAGATAAGTAAAACGTATTTTTGTCGCCTGTAATCATAAATGAAGTAGGTACAATTGTGAAGGTTAATAATCTCCCCATAAATTGTTATCTGGTAAATAAACTAAATAATTCACTTCTTTATGCAATTCGATTGATAAATGAAATAATAGCACTTATAATTACCAGGAATTGACAATTTCAAGGTTATACTTGGCTACGTGAGTTTTTCAAAGGAGACAATATTATATAAATTATAACTGTTTTCTCAGTTAAACCTGTCCTAAATGTCATATGCCTTAACAATAAATACAGTTTCAAAATGATTTACAAATACAATAAATATAAAAGCTTTTTTGAATATATCAAATATTTGATATGTGAAAAAGAAAATACTCAGTTCAAATATTTCGAGACATTCACCAAGTTTCAATAAGCTAGAGCTTTCAAGCCCAAACGAATTACTAATAAGCGTTAAAGATTGATTCAATTCGTTCATAGATCTACCATATAGAAAAATCAACAAAAACCTGATCCATTTTCTTATCCGGTCAAGGGTTCGACCGTTTGATCCAACCGTTATGATATATCAATACATGGGAAATAAAGTTTTTGGCCTTCTACTTCTCCATCTTGATATAAAAAATGTGGGAATCTTCCAAAGAAAGGAAGGAAGCAACCAAATGCAAAAAATAACTCTGTACAAAAATGTGTAGATTATGCAAAGAAGTAACTTTCAGACACAAACTGAAAGAAAAATCCCTCTCGAAACAGCTATTTTCATATACCTAAACATTTTATTAAACGAAAGAAAATACTTTCGAAATAAATAAAGAATATTTTTTTCGAAACAGCTACTTTTGTATGAACATTCATTCCTTCAAAAAACACTTTTTCCTATTCAGTTTGTAATCCAAACATTCGTTATGGACCTGAATCAGATATCATTCACATTAGTAAACACTATAGCATATGAAAGAGATAAAATTTCACTAATATGGAAAACTGTAATCCTCAATGGCGGACATATAGGCGCGTATCTATACTTATAAATGCGAAAGTCATTCACTTAACACTCACTCATTAATCTCTGTTATAAGGTAGGTGTGCAATAAGAAAGGATTTTTGAATATTCCAACTGGGGCTGCCCACTGGGGATAAAAGGGCGCCTTTTCATATGATAATCACCTTTCCATCGTTGTTTCTCCGTACCGCTATATTTTCGGAGGCTCAACTTTTGTATGTAGGTTCGTTTTATGTTGTAGATGTGCAATAATAAAGGATTTTCAAATATTCCAACTGGGAATAAAAGGGGCGCGTTTACATAAGAAATTTACTGAAAAAAAGAGAAATGAAACTTTCTATGTTTTTTACCACTTTTATTTGTAACTAACGTTACTGCAGTGTCGTCCTATACGGATATTTTCAAACTTATACAACAAACAATACAATACGATATCAACCGTTCATTCAATATGTCCTCAACAAAAATTGAATATACAGAAACAATATGACTCTATCATTGAATCAAGTTTATTAGTCCCAAACAAGTGTTTTTTCCAATCACCAGAAATGCAATACTCTTCTAGATGCGCATTTCAACAATCAGTTGGCTTCTTCGGGAAATTAATTTTCTTCGTCTCTTAAAGACTTCAATACGCGTTGAGAAAAGTTATGAATTTCTGATGATTAGTGAAAGTGCTTGCTCTGAATTTATTCTATGCTACCTTTTATGGTTCAAATTGTAAAGGATATATTTCTTAGGAAAGATGAGTTTTTGGGTAGAAAGCTTTTTGGCTTTCTGTTCTTCCATACCATTCCATGAAATACTTCTTCATGGCGTACACCAAACTTTCGGAGTGAATCATAATGCAACATGTTTGTAGCAAGTCATATTTGGCTTTACATTTACAAGCAATCAACAACAATCACATATTATGTAAAAATTTTGAAAATCAAAAAGAAATAATAATTTGTGTATTGCCATCAAAATATGTTCTGAATTCATCGACAGAATAAAAACAATGCCTCAAAAATAATTTTTCAATTTTCCCTTGTAACTAGTCAGACTGAGTTTTTTGAAATCTTGGGGCAAAATAGTGTACAAAGAGTAGTCTATGGATTTTTTTTGCGATAAGTGAAGACGAAATGGATATTTTCTAATGTGGTTAGTGTTTCGTGTGTTTTGTTCGTGGATATGACATTGTTTCGCCAAGGATGGTTTCTTCTAATGGATTTCAATTAAAATGTAATGAAGAAATGAAGTTGACAATGGCATAATGCTAAGTTTTTTGAAATATTCTTGACAATGATCCATGTATCTAATATTAGCCAGCACTCTCAATGCCTTCTTTTGCATCCTAAATATTTGAATGGAAAGACATGACTTTCCCCAAAGTTGAACCCCATAAATAATATGGGGGCGAAACAGTGAAAATATAAGGTTTTCAATATTTTTTCCAGCAGTGATGTACTTCAATTGGCGAAGAAAAATAGTTTTCTCTTCAGTTGAGGAATATGTGCAAACCAATTGAGTCAATTATCTAATGTAATGCCCCGTAATTTAACATTATTAGACAATCATGTGAAAGAAATGGAAACATTTATGAACCAGCATAGATACCCTAAATAGACTAATTTTTAACATATATTTGCTTGAGTTGAAATTTTTCAGTAGTAACGAGTAAAAATGGGAATTCTGAAGACTTGAAACTTGTAACAACTCAAGACTTACATGAATTCACCTCAAACAAATATTAACACAATTAAAAGAATAGTTGACGTTAACAGTAACTCTTTTTCTTTTGATATCCTGAACTCTCTGAGTTCATTCAAGGGCCAATCAGTTAAAATTTGATGAAAGTTTCATATCCAAATTCAATAAAAATTCAGATATTCTCGAGAAAACAACTATCCCAATGTTAGTTTCGCAATGCCAAAATAATAGTTATCAATTCATCATATGTGGTTCTCATGACACTGAAATGAAAATTTTTAAAGTAGGGTTGGAAAGTAGGTATGGAAATCATGAACATTGAGTGTCCGAACAATTCTGATAATTCTAGTGATATGAATGGGTCACCTCTGAGATGTACTCGTCCCAAGTAGTACCATTCCCGTAAGAACCCACTGAAAAATTCCTGAAATGTACAAAATGTGACACTTAGTAAAATATCCCTCAAGAGATATCCGACATATTCTATTCGAGTTCTTATATGTACGGGATATCATTGAGTATGAACTGGACATACCTGGAATGTCCCTGTTATCTTAGCAGATCACCAGACTGCAATGACATCGACATATCAGGCATGTCTTAGTACACTGTCGAAATGCCGTTTTCCCTGAAATAAGAGACATCACTGCGTTAGAGCACTGACTTCTGATGAATTCGACAGGAAAAAAGTTGTTGAAGTAATCAACTACGTTGCAATAGTTGACCCAAAGCAAGTGGAAGATGTCAGGCCACCATCAGGACCTGGGGATGTCGTAAAGAAATGAAAGAACTAGCGAACAAAAAAAGATCTACCTATTCTCTACTGAATACCAGTATATTCAGAAATTGTAGGAAATGAAAAATTCGATTTGTTCTGCATAGTTATACGGACTTCGAACCAACTGAGGGTGTACCAAAATCATTGGTATGGAACCAGTTTGAATATGTAATTAAGAAACGTCAGGTATACACCGAAAAGATACTTAGGTAAGGTTAGGTTAGGTCCAAAGTGAGTGGGTTTATTCGATCCTCCACAGCAACCCGCAACGATTTATTGTGGCTCACACCTATTCACATTCGACCAAATAAACCCAGCTTCTTAACGAAACCGATTAGTTTGTATGGTGAGTGGTCTTTCAGGTCAGATGATAAAAATACGCCTCTGCCGAACTCAAGGTATGTTCTCTGCTTCCATCATTTTTCAAACAGAGGCGACACACACAGTCTGAGTCTCTGCATATGATGATTCAAATGACAGTTCCCTGTGAGAAGGTATGTTAGACATTCTGGTAGATTCTGCCAGGAGTCCATAAGTCATTTTGCCATATAGGTGTTCAATGTTCGTTTGGCAAAGCCTAAAGCGATGTCAATGACAGGTTCTGGTCCGATGAAGCTGTTTGCAGCAACCTCCTTTGCAAGGGAGTCTACAGCCTCATTGTCTTACAGGCTAGTATGGCCAGGAATCCAGACCAGAGACAATCTGTTAAATTTTTCTATCGAGTAGAGTCGTTTTTGGCAATTTGCTACCAATTTAGACGTTGCTCGATAGGAGCCAAGAGTTTCCAACTTGACTGTTCCCACACAATTCAATAGTGTTAATTTCCGCTTGAAATACAGTCGCACAGAAAAGATACTTAGGGGCATACCTAAACAGAAAAACTCTTGTGGATAAATCTTCTCTAGAAACTATAGAACTGCTTCAAAAATCGACTCAAAATGATTGCAGCGGAACAAAAAAAGCTCTGTAATGTAGATATCTGCTGGAGACAAAACCACAGACAATTTATCATATTCTTCATATCATATCGATATGGATAATCAAAAATAAGTTTACAAAAATATAACCAAGATATAAGAAGGGACCTGTAGTACAAAAAACAAGATTTAATATAGCGTTTCCTAGATTTTCGAAAAAAATAAATAAATATTCAAGATTGTCAAATTAATTTACAGGTTACTTTGAATCGTTTCATATCTTTCCAGACATTTTTTTATGAAACTGAGAAAGTTTTAATTGACTCATCTGGAATCATCTATTACCCACTCAATTTAAAGTTGAAGAGAAGTTCGTAGAATTAGAAAATTTGAAAAATTCAATACAAAAGGTATAAAAGTCGTTGTATTGATGTATCGCTCACGAATGCTCTATCTACAAATTGAATTCATTACTACTTTTATTTCTATATTGTTTTTGTACTTGTATTCATAAAATAATAACTCTTATAAATGTATGTGGTAGCTTTATTCAGAAAATTAATTTATGTTTCTCATTTCAGTGCTATGAAGCCCAAGAAAGAGAAATATCTTGCTCGGATAAAGGATTCATATGCTATGACGAGAAGAAATTTTATCATTGCGTACTAAGCAAAGGCAGCTACGTAATCACAGGAGTTCCCCAGTATTGTCCTGATGGATTATTTTGTAGCGATTCTTCTGAATACGAGTGTGATATAGAATTGTTTGAGAAAAATCTAAAATCCGAAATAACCGAATTTTAATATTTAGCTATAGTAAATATCATTATATGTATTTCAAGATATTTCAAAAATAGGACTTTGATTGTAATAATAATATGAAAATATTCATTTACGTTGCAATGCAAGGTCTCAGCTTACATACAACAAAATTGTTCTACACTCGATTGTTATCGAGGGTGATAGACATCTTTACACGTGTTTCAAATAACCGTGAGCAGTTTGTAACTATATTATCGAAATAAATATAAGTCACTTCAGAATTTCATCACATGGATTAATTATGAATCGATTATAGGCCTTGTTATATAAGTCACAACAGTGTTTTATCTGAAATTAGTTACAATAATGTTTTATTAACCAAAACTTTCCAACTTCAAAACTGACGGAATTCAATACAATCTTTGAACCCTTATTTTTCACCTTCGAGGATAAACTTTCCTGATTCCCTTTCTTGATGCTCATTTACGCTATACAAAGAACCTACCTGCATATTTCAAGATTCTAGGTTCAGTAGATTCGGCTGTACGTTAATATAAGAGCGGGCAATAACTAGTAATTTATATTTTCACTATAAAAATACAGTAACTAAAAAAATATGCCAACTGCACTAAGTCATGAGTAGCTTCGAAAACCGAATTGTGTTACCTATTAAGAAATTCGAAAAAGTAACACAACCGTCAACGACATCTACCCACGCCTGGATTTCAGCGCTTCATTACTTAGACCGCTCCTCTACTCCCTCGCATCGTCCACTGTCGTCTTACAGTAGACGCGACACACAATGGCTTACTGCGTTGTTTCATAGATTTCAAATCCCAACAATCATGTTAGACAACGGAAGTCCGAATTAAGTTTACAATGAAACATTGTCAATAACTTTCCAACAAACACACATCCTATTTGTATATATGTTAAAACTTCACTGAGAAAAGTTGAACAGGATCAGAGTTTATGACTCTGTAGTCAATTTCGAAAAGACTCAACTGCTTTGAACGCCTTGTTAAGTGAATTATAGTCCATTCGGTATTATCTGTGAGTTAAAGAATTTCAAGAATGCAAACGTTCAGGTACATCAAAGAAAGTAACATAGTCATCTCAAGCAAGTGCCACTGCAATTCATCCACAAAGTCACTGAGATATTTCTACCCGCTATGAGGATCCATTAAAATCGTAAGTTGCAACAAACGGAGTCGGACTGAGGGCATTAATATAAATATTTCAATGATATAGATCGATAGATTTATTTGAGTGTTTTACAGTAAGTTTACAACAGTTCATACATAGAAAATAGTCATAGAGAGACGTGTATTATGTCAACTGATAAAAAACTTTTCGTAACTTTCAGATTCAAAAGTACATCACAAACACAAATCACAATATAACATAACGTACACATTGAAATATGTTCACGAATATTAATATATAAGTAAATGATTATTGCTTAATATGGTATTACCCAATAGATTATTAATTATTTGAAAAATCATCAATACTATAAAAACAATGGTCTAAAAGTATATCCCTATTAAGTAGCTCTGTTGAATTCAATATTATTCAGTGAATTCATCTCTGATAGGCCTTTTTTGAGACCCGAAAATTTTTGCGGCATGGCATGAATTAGCCCATGAAATTGTGCCATAACTAATCCTCAGTATTTCTGGATTGACAATACATCATAGTCTTCTTATTAGAAACAAGATACTAGATAGAAGTTTGTTTAAATTTTCTGTATGCATAAACCAATTAAAGGAGTCATTGATTGTAATACCGAGAAGTTTGCAATGTTCACCTTTTATTACTTGAAATGATTTCCAATTTTTCGCATCATCAATAGATTCATTAGTCATTTTTAATTTTGATAAGAACAATTTATATTTGGAATAGTTTCTTACTTAGGATTGTTACCTTCTACATATTTATAAAATAATCAGAATATCAAATTTAAAAATAAATACAAATATAGAAAGAGCATTTGAAAAATTAGCATTTTGTAAAAAAAATCTGATTTGTCAGTAACACGAATTCACAAAATTTTGCATATAAAAATCAATATGTATCATCCGGTGACGTTTTAAAGACTATCAATTTTCTTTATCCAGCCTATGTGAATCAATACATTATAATTTGTAATTATAATTCGTATTTTGATGTAAATCAATTTAATATTATTATTATTGACACTGATTATATCAAATCGATCGTAGGTTTGATGATAATGATGGATAAAGTCCTCGCAAGATAAGTATACAAATAGAATAGGTTTCCGCGTTTGGAAATTAGAACATCTGAATGACCCTCATTGACCCACGTTTCATCCAAATAAAAAACATATTTACCCAGTGTTCTAGCTTTCTTTATTTCTTTTAAATAGTTTCTTCTCTATTCTACAATCTCTGATTTTTCTATTAACAGGCTATAAGTGTTTTATACTATTTAGCCTAACTGAAATCAGAAATTTTCATTTCAACTTGACTTATATTTACCGACATACTTTAGACACTTTTACTTGTAAAATAAACGTATCTACCAATTTTAATACATAAAACATTGAAAAAATATGGAATAGATTCCTCATTAGATTTTTATAAGGTGTTATTTAGCTTACCATGTTTGTTTTTTTCGGGTCAAATTTAGTAATTAAAGTTTGTCAGATTGATCTGATATTTGGTACACACATTGATGACAAAATAATTTATTGAATTCCGTATCGCTGTATATCCAAGATGGCCACAGCTACAGAAATGCAGATTACATATTGTTTCACGATTACCTCAATATATGTATCAAATGATAGGGCTCGACTAGTAGAATAGTAGTACACTTAGAAAAAGACACAAATTTAAGATGACCGCAGGTACAAAATGACGGATTACATATTACCCATACTGAGGCACCAAATGAACTAAACAGAATGAGAAGAATTGAGTAACCATGTCATGTAATAAAAGCTCGAAAATGGAATAAGTAAAAAAATATGTTGAACGGTTTCATTGAAAAAAGATAATAATGATATAGATAATATATTGAAAACTAAAAAATAATTTAGAAGATCCTAGGAAGCAGTTATCACATCACTCTCCTTAGTAGTCTACGGTATTGATCAGATAAAAAATAATGAAATCGTTGGGCGTAGTATTTACATATTTACTCAGGTTACGCCTCGTCCAACTATTTTATTATTTCTTTATCTAATCAATACATTTCAACTCAATCATTGTTTCAGGACATTGTTACACTTTCGCTTTGAAAGGTTTTGACTGGTTCATTTTCCGTGATGCTTTGTTGAACAAAGCTTCGATGCCTGAAAAAGGAAAACTCCCTTGAGAAGGCGCAATTGTAGGTTTATTTCCAGGGTTTTTTCTACAGCTGAAAACCGAATGAGTCATCTAAAGAAACGTTCCAATATTGACTTTTTCTATTCTAATGTTATTTTTACTATTTTTGTGATCTGTTGACCAATGTGAGATTTTTTTATCGAACTTTCATGGCTATTTTTACTTTCCGCAATCTAAAAAATATGAAAATTATAATAAAGAACGTTAGGTAACTGTAGAAAGGGCAAATTTTTAAGTTTACTCTGATAAGTTATTGAGTAAATTTACATTTTCCACAAAGAAAAATGTTCTATTTATCAGTAACTTGTCGTACTCAACAATTTTGCCTATCAGAAAAATTGCTAAGAAAAAATATAATACTCATCTTAAC
This sequence comes from Leptinotarsa texana, assembly GCA_015342105.1. Lineage (NCBI taxonomy): Eukaryota > Metazoa > Arthropoda > Insecta > Coleoptera > Chrysomelidae > Leptinotarsa > Leptinotarsa texana. The sequence goes on from WOGN01003406.1 coordinate 10,318, forward strand.
GTTTCGAAGGCAGTTCCTTTGCTGATTATTTATTTCTCAACTTCTTGGACAGATGTCAAATGAGTTCTGAAATGTGGCATTATGTCAATGTTGATTGACAACTTGCATAAAGTTCTCCATCATAATTTTCATATTTTTCAGATTGTGAAAGGTAAAAATACCCAAGAAAGGTCGATGAAAAACTGATTTTTCTCCACAAAAAATACTTTAGTTGAATATGTGAAATTTTTCTTTCGAATCAGCACTTTGGTAAACTTGATTGTTATTTCTTCTCAATTTGAGGTTATTGAATTCGGTTTTTATTTACGAATTTTGAAATTTAGATCAGAAAAAGTTAAATTTCTGTGGGAAAAGGATAAAATCATAATTATTTTTTGTAGGTCACAGTGATATTTCCATTCCGTTTCAAATATTTGGAGCATTGAAAAAATTGATTCCTGTGTAATTCAATTTTTCACATTTTGAAAGTATCTGGTTCAGACTGCCTCTTTCTTCCGTTTTGTATCTGAAAGAAACTCCTCTGCATGATCTTTGTTGATTATGAGTTTTTATTCTAGTCAATTTATTTCTTCATTTCTTTAGAGTTTTCCAAAAATTTTCTTTCAATGATGAAGAAGTAGAAAGCCAAAATTTCACAAATCAACTAACTCGGTATATTGTAAATAGCTATCAAATAAGAGGTCTGTGAAAACATTGATAAGAGGAGTAGTTCGAAGTAAAATTACTCACATATTTCAAACATTCAGTAACTGAAAAAATCTAGAAGTCGTAAAAGCGCTAAGATACTGAAATGTGAGACGTTCACCTTATGACATGAAAGTTTTGTATGCAGGGCAGTTATATAAGTGTATACCCCCGGGCGATTCATGTATAATCCATACTCTGGAGGACATAAATATTTACACTCGTGGCACATAAATTAATATTATTATACAATCCCAGCTTCATGCAGGCACTTTAATAATAATTAACATTTATTCATTTCCAGGAGATTACAGTGGTTTATACAGAGAATTCTTCCTACCAGAAATATCAATTTATAAATATATAACAAAGTGAGTTATTTCGAATTGGTCTAATCAACAACAAAAACAAAACAGATATGATAATGTGAATGCAACAAATAAATCATCAATACTATTAAAAATTTATGTGTTGAAAAATTGTTTACCGTCATTGATAATTCATTATATGAAATTATTTCTTTTTAAAATATAGATTTTCTAGTAAACTCTTTGGTTTATATAGATTTTCAGTTGGTTCTGAGAAAGATTTATGAAAAATGCGTTTAACGGCTTTATTTCGTTAACTTCTCAGTGGTTTCAAAGTTGAATCTGAGGCAGTTCCCCATATAGTAATTGAATACTGTAATTTTGAATGAATTAGTGAATTGGCTTTAGATGCTTCAGAGAATTATAATTTTTCATTTCATCTAGAATCCCAATGACTCGAGACAACTTTTTTCAAAATACATCGATCTGTATATTCCATGAAAGAGTGTCATCTATAATAATATGTAAACTTAAAAACTGAACACCAGCAGACCTTTCGAAGTTGTGTCTTAATTCTGATTTGGAAATAGTTGTCTTACAGGGCTTTTCATCAATAAAGATAAATTGAGATTCTTTGAAATGCAAAATTAATATGTGTATATTGAACCAAATATCTGCTTTAAATCAGCTTCTATTTGTTGGTATATTGATTATGAATCTTCATTATAATTGATCAAAGTTGTATCATTAGCAAATAGTACTGATTTTCCAGAAAGCTGTAATTCCGAAATGGAATGTATATAAATGAGAAAGAGTAAAGGTCCTAATATAGAGTAGCACTTCACAAAAAAATATTTCAAGAACATTTTTATTTTCCGAAGACACACATTGCTTTCTAACACTTGAATAAATTTGAAACCATAAAACTGCATTACCTCCAATACCAATATCAAATAATTTGTTCAACACGTTTACTTCCCAAAGTTATACCCAAAATATTCCTGACGGAAATTGAAATGAATATCATTCATGAGATATCTTGATGGGATACTTGTTTAATCTGTCGATTGGGGTTAGATATGACCTATCGAGCGTCACCTAGTTCATTATCAGCTATTTGTGTGCTATGATTACAACATATGTTCTTTGTGGAACATGTATTATGGTTTAAATGATGAATATTTGATGAACACAAAAAGGTGGAAACTTTTAGAGAATAAATTGTCATTACATAAAATTGTCCTTACATTTCATGATAAGAACCAGATATTTTCTGAAAGCGACTGAATAAAACAGACTCACTTTGATTGGCTGGAATTTCTTGGAGTTTATCCTCACTATGAAATGATATATTCTGCTGAAACTATAGCTGCCTGTAACTTATTCAAAATAGGTCTTTTCAGCATCTACACTTTTAGGATATATTGTCAATCTAATGAAATAGGAGAATTGAAAAAAGTTTCATTTATAAAAGCGCCCATTTACTTTCGAATCGTTCAATCTACTTCGATATGCCATTGACACAAGGATTAAATTTTGTTGAATAAAGTATTTTAAGTTGTATGGAAAATGATGTTGTTTTTTATCTTTGTAAACGTCAGACATTTTCCTGATATTCAGTTTCAACAAGTCAAATTCTTGAAAAAATCAATAAAACTGACCGATACTTGATGAAAAATCTATTATAACCTATTCAAAAAACACTTTAAAGTGAAATTTACATTTGACAGTTTACAAAACTGCGACACGTGTTCGTCTATTCAATAGCACATCTTTAGGCTTCACAATACAGTATTGTAATGCCTGAATATTTTATTGATTAGCGAAACATGTGTCGCGGTTTTGTAAACTCTCAGGTGAAAATCTCACCTCAAAGTGTTTTTTGAATACAAGATCCTTGAACTGAAAAACAGGAATTTTCATATTCGGTATTAAAAATCGAATTCAAAAAATTTTACTTTGCTCAACGTGGTTTTCAGCCAGTTCAGTTTTACTGAATGTCATCTTCAACTTCACTTTTCTGAAAATATATCTTCAGTTTCAGACCAATAGTTTGAATTTGAGGAACTAGAAGCCAAATTACGGCAATTACTACATTCGACAAAAAAGCAGTTATAGGAAAAATACTGAGAATATCTAACCGATAATAATAAATTAAATAATACACTAATATCACAAAAAAACCCGAAAATATATCTAGGCAACCCTCGATGATTTTCATTCTTCTTTCATTCAAAAACGTCTCGTACAACATGTTTTCTGTGTATGTCGTCATACCATATCCACATCCATATAGTAAACAGCTCCAAACGATGAAGTCATTAGACAGTTTTTGTTTCGTTAGCACTAGAATTAAACAATAATAAACAGGTTAGTCATATATAGTAAGACTGAACTTGGTTAGAATATATAATTTAAAATGCATTGTTGTATAAATATTTTGATAATGTTATAACCAAAATTCACGATCCAGTTTCGTGAAAATTTCATTTTACAGTCGAGGGCATCGCCAGCTTATGACGCCTGGTACAGTCGAAATGTTACATTTTCAAAGTCTTTGCCTCGATGTCGATTGTAATAAGAACGGTTCTAATATCAATGTATAAAACTTCACAAGCCCTCGACAGCACACTACCTAGGTAAATCAAACTCTCAAACACATTAATAATTATTTATTTCTTCAAAAATAATATTCAGTTGAAACATAACCTGCGGGAATTTTTTGCATAAGATTCAACCACAATCATTTAGGTTTTTATTTATTATAGCTCTGTGTACACTTATCATGGCCAGACCATTAAGCCAATCTTCTGCCATGGTGCTTCTTAGCCATGTTTTTAGTCTTCTGAGGCTGCTAAAGGACTGCTCTACTGTAAAGGTCGTGCATGGTAAAGTGATCAAAATTTTCAATGCTTTTCCGTTTCGGGAAAGAAGGAATTTGTTTTTTTAGGACAAAAACAACTGTAAGATTTGTAAGATTAAGCCTATCGTGCCACAGTTGCTGCTAAAGTTCGATTTCATTCTTTATGTACGGTAAATCATAAAACTGGACAATAGATTCACAAGTTTGTTTCAGATTTTCAGTTGTTATCTTTTGCATCTGCGCTGGGTGTAACTTAGATAATGCGAATGATGGTGTGTTTTCTTCAGTAAAACCTACTTCAAGGGAGGTGATAATTGAATCCAAGTATGGTATTACTGAATACCTCTTCCAGTATTCTGAAGGGCTTTCTGCTGGATGATTGCTTCTATGACGTTGGTTCCCCGTCTCCTCCCCGTACCCCTCCAGTCCGACTTTGTCCGCAACAGCAGTCGCTTCCTTTACAATTTCGTCTGTAACTTCTTCCGGATTTTCACGGTGGTTATCAACTAAAAGCAAAATCCTTCAAATGTGTTTCGAGGCTTTGACCACGTCCACAGCTACAGATTGGAGTACCTTGACAACGGACTCCATCAAAGCCAAGTATTTGGCTACTAACATAATCCCGAGAATGAAAGAAATTCTGGAACTAGCCGCATGCAGTTGGCAGGCACTTTTCAGAGTTGCACTATTTCCTTCCTGAGATAATGTTTGCGAGGCTTCCAGAATTATTTGAAGATAATTATACGTCTCTAGCTAGTATATTCTTTACCAAAGCTATTAGCTGAAAGAAATAAAATAGCTCTTAGTCCAATACTAAAGCAGTACATAACTTACCAGAAAAATTTCTGATGTCCATTTTGATAAGATGATGAATGGATTCACACTCAGAAATTTCAGAACTCAACACTGAGATGATGAGATCTTATATTATTTAATAAATATAAACCAATATTAACCAACACAGGCAAGCCGGTAGTCTTATAATCACTTTCCAATGGGCTTGTTTCATGATTTTTGGTTTATAGTTCACTTGATACAAATTGAAAAACAGTACACTACGTTTCATTTTCTGTAAGTACCGTAGTTTTCCCGTAATTAATTAATAAAAATCGAATGTGGTAGGGTGGTGACGTCACG
>WOGN01003407.1:0-15307 GCA_015342105.1 Leptinotarsa texana
GCAGGTAACTGGTTTACCTGACCGTGTACCTTTCCGTGTACCTGTCCGTGTACCTGAGTTATTTTCTGGTATAATTGCACGAAAGATAACAAAATTGCCACATTTTTTATTTATTTTTTAATTAGCATTTTATATATCTATATGTACCTATACCTTTGTATATGCAAATTTTAATTTTTATTTAAGCTTTGATTCCATAATTTTATTCATAAGTGACGTAGTATTCTTTTTAATTAATCATTGACCTACCATATATATACTATGTATCACAAATGGTGAATAAATATTATTATTATTATTAAGTATAATAGATTCGAAAGTTCCTATTTCCCAATCGTCATTCGTACATAATATTTTAATGCTGTCGAGGAGTTAGAATTTATAGTAAGTAAACCTGATGACTGAACTGAGTAATAAAATAAAACCATCTAAATTGTAGTAGTTTGGGCAATGATCCTTCAATCAATTCAAATGATATATTAATCCTGAACACTCACCTTTTCTTGGCTTATTGTGAATATTAATTGCGTGTGTAGAGTAACAGTTTTCATTTCCCTGCGTATCTTGTATACAGACCAAGTGTGAGTCAGCTTGTTGACTGAACACCCCAGCAAAGGCCAATATGTGATCACTTGTGTTATTGAGAGATTTTATTACCTAAAACCAAAGACAAATGTATTCCATTGTTGGAAGGTATATTATGTATTGAATGACCTATTTGATTCGAGAAAATCTGCACAAAGATTTGTCTCTTCGTATTATTCAACATTTGGTCTTACTTAAACAATGTATAAATCCATTGATATACCTGTCACTCTTATAATCAATCAATAGTAAAACACATTTTTGAATATAGGCTTTTATTAGCATGCTTAAAAAAAAGATAAGTTTTAAATTAATTCGGACCCATTGATTTATTACTTAACAGATTTATATGATAGTGTTAGTATCCACAATTCGGGACGATTGTGGATACTAACAATTGAAACATCGTGAATTAACTTGGTTTGGAATCTTTTAATTTTCATTTCTTGTTAATGATTTTATTAAATTTTCATCTGGTGTTAATATTAATTTTTTATTTTTTGGTTGTCGCTTGTATTTCATTTCACTGTAATTTCAGTTATTTTGCTTAATATTTGTTTAAATCTGTATTTTCCGTTAACCAGCTAATCTTTTTAATTTTTTACAAATTCTGTCAGGGATTTCAAATAAGCATAAGGACTAGAAGCAAAGTTGAACTTCAATTTATGTTTATAAATAAGGCAAAACGTCTTTAGGATAAAAAGTATGATGACTGTTAAAATTTTATTGGCAGTGAACAAGTTCCTGCACCATTCTCCGGGTTTTAATTTACAGAGTCATCTTAATGCCCTCTTCTGTAATATTGCACATGCAACATGACCAGTTGCGATTTTATCTCATGATATTATTTGCTTTACTGAACATTGGCTAAATATACACTACTTGAATATTTTAAACATGCACAAAATTAACCTTATATCATGCTATTGCAGAAGAACTATGCAACACGGTGGTGCTGCAATATATGTAAATGGCAAAATAACTTGTAAACCACTCATTTTAGAATCGTTTTGTGTTGAACAACATGCAGAATTTTGTGGAATCGTGTTAATTGAATCTAATACTGTCCTGATAACTACTTATAGGTCCTCTTTGTCCCAAGATTACGATTTATTTTTCAATAAAGTTGAATCAATTATCACAAGAATTTCAGATCAATACAAAAGGATAATCGTTGTTGGAGATTTCAATATTGACATAAATAAAATTAATTATATTTCTAGAACTTGGCTAAATATTTTAGATTCTTTTGATCTAAAACCCAAGATCACTACTCCCACTAGAATAGGTTCCATATCATTTAGTTGCATTGACAATATTATATCCATGACTCTGAGTGTGTTGTAGGTCTTTGTGATCCCTGTATTTCAGATCATATAGGGCAATACATACATATTCCCAAACAACAGATGTGTAACGTTGGGATTAAATGGTACAGACAAATAAACCGAACTGGTTTAGATGGTATGAAACAAGCTCTACAACTCATTAACTGGCATATTTTCTATGATGATAAAAATCCATTAGAAGTATTACAGAAACCCTCAATAATACTTATAGTAATCTTGTTTCCAAATTTTTCCCTTTGAAAAAATCTAAAAATGAATATGTCGAAAGACCAATAAACTTTATCAATGATGATTTGCGCCAAATGAGACACACATTGAATACACTTCAGTCAGCATCTCTTCAAAAAATCCTAAAGATAAAGCTATTTTCGTAGAATACAAATGAAGATACTAAAGTGAATTAAATTTGGCAAAAATAAACTCCTACGACCATTTCATTCAAATGTAAAATAACAAAGTCAAAGATTCATGGAGACTGATCAGTTTTGAACTAAACTCTTCAAATATGGTCAATAAAAATACTACTACTATCAATCCAAATGAATTTAATATATTTTTTCAAATATAGCCGAGAATATAATTAAATCTTTTCCAGCTTGTAATACCAGTACATTAGACTATTTAAGTAGTTTTTCCAAGCCATGTGATTCTTTTTTCACGCTAACATTGTGGGTTCTGAGCAAAGCGTTTGACTGTGTAAACGATCATTTATTTACTAATAGAGAAACTTGAATTTTATGGTATCAGAGGATCAGCTTTAAAGTTCTTCCAGTCTTATCTCTCATCTAGAAAGCAGCCAGTATACATAAATGGTAACTTATCAGATGAAAGGTCTATGAATAATGGAATACCTCAGGGATCCATCTTGGGTCCATCCCTTTTTGAAATCTATATAATCCAAAGACAAAGCAGAATACTGGTTTACATCCAACAAACTGAAACTAAACAAGGAAAAAAATTCAGAAATTAACTATATCTTCTAGTACCAGGGTAACAATCAAAGCTCAAGTTAAATTATTAGGTATAATTATAGATGAGTCGCTTCGATGGGAATTACATATTGACCATCTCTGTAAAAAACTTTCGGCACAGTTGTTTCTACTTCGCCAGTTGAAAAAAGCATTAAGCCATAAAACACTTATCATTTCGTACCATTCATTTTTTCACTGTCATCTTTCTTATGGGATACTCCTTTGGGGTAGATCTAGTTACGCGATCAGAGCTTTTTGCATGCAGAAAAAAGCCATGAGAATTATAGCTGGAGTTCCATTCGACGCATACTGCCAACCTCTTTTTAGAAAATTAGGAATACTGTCTTTGCCCTGTATGTTGATTTTCTCACACTGTTTCTCTCACTGTTAGAGATACATAAACACAAAATACTACTCTTCAAACACTCAGATCATCATAATTATGAAACTAGAAATGCGGAACAACTCAGCCAACATTTAGACTTGAAATGTCATTACGAAGTTCCCTGGGCATTAAATTATTTAATAAACTTCCATATACTGTGACTGAATTTAATTTTAATTTGTTCAAAAGGAAAATCAAAGAGTACCTTATACAAAATTGTTTTTATTCTGTACACGATTTCATGCAAAGTACATATTCAGATTAATTTTTTATATTACTGTATTTAAGAATCTCTTTCTTTTTTATAATTCGATTATTTATTTGTTGACTATTTTGTAAATCATTTTCAAAATTAAAATTTAATGATGCCTTTATATTGTTCTCTCTAGTTGCATACTAATTTGTACCAATTGTCTATGACTTGTCACAAATGTATATTCATAACGTGATTAAATAAAAATCTATCTATCTATCTATTAGAAAAGTCAAATCAGATGATGCGACATGATCTGATATAAAATTTTGATATCATATTATCTTTTCTCAGATGCCAGCCTATAATCCAGCAGATCCCATGTTCTACAACATACCCGTCTATGGTCCCACAATGGAGGGACCACCCGTTTACACCGAGGCCTTCGACTTGGGAAATGGTGGACCATACGCAGAGGTGTGTAATAGAAAATAGGTAGTAGTATCAATGAATTATTTTTCAATCTCTCTGTGAGCTGTTCACTGTTGACATTTTTTTTTTTTTGTGGTTATTAGGACACCTACAACATGGGTGATAACAACATTACACAACAAGGCATAGAGACTTCAGTCCCGCCTCCTGCCTCAGTACCTGCTGTACAAACACTCACTTTTCCTACTCATAACATCAATGTTCCTCCTCCTCCTATTCCTACAAGCATTGAGTTGAATGTCCCCAATGCCTCTTCTCGGCACCAGATGGATCCTGTCGTTGCAGAAGAAGTTTCTACACCTAGGAATTCAGACACACCTGTAGTGTCTATCCTTTCTATCAATGAACAGCAAGAAAAAGATTATTCATCAATGCAGGGTGGTCGAAGGGTGAAAATTCCCCCACCAAACCTGCATAACAACTTTCAAATTCAGCACGCTCAACATCCGAATGGTTACAATAACCATTTTTCTGGTTACAACGGTCCACCACCGGCTCAGTTTGGCATGTACAATGGTTATTCTCAGAATGGTCCCATTTTCCCGGACTATCGTCGAGTGAATGGGTTTGACAACCGTATCAACAAAAATAGAAGGCGATCATATGACAATCGAAAATCCAACGATCACTCAAGCCGTTCCAGTATACGCACTGATTCGAACTCCTCGGCGAGTTGCGTTGATGAAAACAAAAATGAAGACAAATCTCACACGCGCACTTCTGTCAACACGCCACCTCCTGCCCCCTATTCACCGATGACCCATCAGTTTAAAACTATTGCAAACAGCAACACAAGGAACCACCCAAATTTCTTCAGATATTATAATAATAATAATTATTACAAACCAGCATATTTAGACCGATCAAAAACAAATGACTTGACCACTCATAATAATAAACCCAGCAACAACTCCTCTAGTAATAACAGCACCTTTTCTTGCCCAAACTCCCCGCAATCCTCCATTTCCCAGGTGCATATGTCGGCAACTCAGACCTTCGTACCGCAAGCTAGGCGCAATAAGAGATCCGTTAGACGTAGCGGCACCGGCGGATTGAACGAAATCGGCGCAGGCGACGCCCCCCTTCCCACCGAAGTCGGCGGTGAGGTGTGCAAGAAGTTGGAGACGCTCAAGTTGTAGTAGGTGGGAGAAAGTCATTATTATGTATATTTTTTTCTATTTATTTAAGACTGTACAATAACTGTAAAATATTATAAATTTAATGTAGACCTATGAGAGGGATATTAATATAATATATATTTATTGAAAAATGTGTAGATGTGACGATTTGATTTTGAGAAAGGATTTTTTTTTGGTGGTACAGATGACTTGGAAACGTCTTGTCAGATATCTTAATGTGTCATTTCTATCCATGATAAATACTTGATGACTTTTCATATTATGAACATTATTCAAGACATTTTTCACTTTACAGTACATTCTTTAGTTTAACTGGTAAATTGAACTATTGTAGTTAGTTTATAATACAATGAGTGGTCAATAACGAATAATTCTAGAGAAGCAGGTGAGTTTTAGGAACAATAAGAGGTCAATAACGATTGATTTTAGTATTTTTTTTAACAATTCCAATTAGGTTTAATGATTTGATTGTTTTCATTTAAATTTTCAGTGATTCCAACAGGTTGAATTTTGTCCTTTACTGTCTGTACGTAATGATCTTAGTTCATGTTCAAATCGTGGTTGTTCTCTATAAGGTGGCAATAAGTTTGTTTTTTTGAAATTCTCATTTTGAAACTTCTAAACGGTTTTGGGCATAATTTACGTGTTAACTTGTCCTTATCGGTATTTGAAGAATCGGGGGTCTACAAGCCAACTTGTGGTTCATTCCCAAAAGTTTATATAGGGAGAACGTTAAAATTTTGAACTGGGTGAAACTAATTCCACTTATGTCTGTCTGCCCACCTTTCAGAGGTTAACTTTGATTTCAACATGGACTACGTCATATTACATACAAATAATGAAGGACAAAAATTGAATCTAGAAATCGATAAACAACAATTAAATAACCTATTAAGTGACCAACAAGAAGTTGGACATTCACCCTTATTGATTTTTATTGATGAATATGTACTGGAATTAGTCGTTTTGACCAATTATTGTATTTATTCCAACTACTTTTTCTCTTAAACTCTCTCTGTTGATTTAATGATTACTAATTAACGCTGTGATTTGTATAATATGCATAATTTATTATGCTATAACTATTTCAACAGTTTAATGTAAAAGTTTAACTGAAGAAGCTACTATGTAATGTGAAATACAACTTGAATAATAGTTTTATATTATGAAAATTGTTTAATTATGATCGTGGAAGATCTTATTCTAATCAAGTAATGGACCAGTGTGTTATTTCGTTCAAAGCCTAGCTCATTTCAAATTATATTACACATAAAACGAACCTTTTTAATGTGATCTCATGTCTTGAATGTGTCAGAAATAATCCTTTAATATTGGTAACTTTCGAAAAATATTCGTTTCTATTGAATAAAGTCAGGACATGGATTTTCTGTTGAATATTGATTATTGTGACAGATAAAACGAGAATAATATGATTTATGAGAAATATGATTAAGGCAGAATCATTTAAAATCTAAAGAAATGCTGGGGAACAAAGTAAGCAATTATTACCTCCAAAAATACGGTATTTGTAATATGTTGACCAAATCATAATCGATTTGTAAAATAAGAAGGATATGATTTCAATGACAAATTTGACAAGTAATATTGGTTTAGAACAAGTTTGTTTTTAATATCTGTTGTCAAAACTATGAATGATATGAGATGAAATCTTGAACATATTTTGTAGTGCTCTCGATTAAAGTTTTATTCGTGCATTTTGAACTGATACTGACGTGTCTATCTGCTACCGCCGGATTTTTCAAATAATTCAAAATCAATTTTTTAAGTAAACGACAATATTACGTTGAAGTGAAACACAGTGAGATGCCATTTGTAGAGGACATTCTTAGTCTAGAAACAATGTAGATTTGTTTTAGAAGAAAATTTGTGCTCTAAGGTGCGTTACTTAGAACAAATCAATGCAAAATATAAGTATGTTATTTAATGTTTAAGACCACACAATCTTGCATAATTCTCATGTGTACATTTTTGTTTTTTGAGTTGTTAACTTTTTGTATTGAGTATATTTTTGTTAAATAATTGATGAATTACTAATTTGTCGCTTGATTTTTCCATTTCATTTGTTTGAAAAAGGGTAAATCACTGCTATTTCGTTCTGTCTTCTCACATTCTGAGAAAAACTTTTCAAGACATTCAGAGATAATGCAGGATATATATGCCAATAAGAGTTATTGGAAATTGGCAAATGATTTTGGTTCAATCTCGACATTTGAAAACCCAGTATATTAAACTATTAGCTGTTGCCATTAAGAAGACTCCTATGTAAAAAGTGAGCTGGCTCTTTACAATTGGAAAATGCTCTTATCATCACTGAATTTAAAAATTTTCGTGGTAAATTGTTGATTTAATTCAGTGACTTATGTTGCATCTAACTATAACTGAAAAAAAGCATTGAAATAAATTTCATAGGTGATGAAAATTACGTTCTGTAATTTCACGTTAAACAACATTCAAGAAAACTTCAACCTTCTTAACAGACTGCAAGCCCTTGCTGAATTTTTAGGGTGTCATTTGATACTCCTTAGAAAGTAGAATATTAGTTTCAGCATGCTGTCAGTTACAGGTGGTGCAAGAAAAATCCTGTGAAAGCCAAAACAACCCAAATTGGGGGTAATTGCCAAAAGTTCTTGCATGGCTTTCATAAATTTAAATTCTAATTATGACTGGGATCTTTCATTTTAGCAAAAGTCACCTCTATATGCAAGATTGGTAAATTCCTGTACGATTTCCTGAAATTAGTATTCTATATAAAAAATTCTATATCAAAGCTAGTTATTTATTTGGTCATGCCTTACAAATTAGATGGTTTATGGTACAGTAAACTTCAGTTCAAACTTACAGGAATGAATGACTTTCAACCCCAATTGTAGGTTGGTCTCACTACCGTTCCATGAACTTACGAATTGCGGCAAGGCAATGTCAATGGCCATTTTTTTTATATAAAAAACTAATTTCACGAGAGTGAACTTACTTTAAAGGTTACTTTCGCGAAATTGAAAATTTTTCCTATATTCATGTGTTTTTAGGTTTGATTGGGAAAGATTCCAGTCTCAATTAGAAATTAAATTTATGAAAGCCATACAAGATTTTCACTTGCTCCATTCTCAAATGACGGCATTACCCTGAAATTAATTTTTGATTTCAGAACTATGACAATCATGTTCGTTTCATAGAGGTATTAAATATGGCTCCCTAAAAGTTCAGCGGTTTGCAGTGTACAATTTTTTCAAGTGACCAGATTCAACACGCTTTTGAGCGTTGAAAGTAATTTGAGAACAATTTTATTTTCTCGCTATCACGTCTTAAGTCTTCTTCATGGCAGCTTCCTTATTGACTTACTCTTTGTATCCGTACTTAATAATGATCTAGAGATGGTTTCAATAAGGAATGATGATTTTGTTTTGAGAGACAACGAAACTATTACTTTTAGAAATTGCTCATACTGCTGTTTATTCATTAATATTCTATATTGCAAAAAATTTGTTGTAATGCAAGATGCGCTATAATTGTTGTAGAGTCTGCATTGACTATAAAACTAAATTTGAAGTGAGATCATTGCTCAAAAACATTTGGCTCTCTAATTTTCGAAAATTTTAAATCCCGTAATGAATGTGCAGTTTTTTAAAAAACATCTGATATTGTGACTGTTGTCTTTTGAAATGAATACATTGAAAGGGTTTTACGGTCACATATTTTGAAAGGGCCTTGAGTAGCAATTGATTTTTTCAATTTTTAGGCTGTGACAATTTAAAAATATTTATTGATGTTTTTGTAGTTTTTATACAGATTAAAAATTACTTGCAAAATACTTTCTCGAATATAAAAGAGAGTTTCGCAATTTCTCAAGAAAGTATTTCTTGGCAATTATTCAAAATATGTCAATCAAAATGTCGATTTACAAACTTGAAATTGTTGAGATGTTTCAAAGAGCCTAAACACATGATTAGTAGAAATGTAAACATTTTCTATGATTTTGAAAGGGTTCGAAGAGTATAACATATTTTTTCCAAAGATATAATTCGTGAGTAAGTTTTAGATGTAGATTGTAAAAATGATATATACATATTCTATATTTAGATTTTTAAGATATAGTAACTTATTGACTAGTTTGTAAGGTGATTATGAATAGGTCCATCTGTCATTTAAGATAAATGTTTGCCAACATAGTGTACAAATTTATATTTTGAAAAGTGCAGATTATGCTTTCTTACTGAGTTTTTTGAAATTCCTCCCGAAAGAAAAATAAATACTTCGAAATGATTTTTTTTTTATTTTGCTGAATAATGTACATTGTACCTGCGTATTATCGAAAATGTATATATTTTGTTGAATATACAGGGTAAATGTAAATACACCGTTGTTTATACAGGAAAACTTTAACATCCCGCCAGCTGGTGAAATTTTATCAATCCCATCAAGAATATGATGTCATCGAAGTAATGCACAAATAAGTTAGTTCATAATGTTAGAATTGAAATGAAAGAACTAATTTTTTATGTAATGCTTGTTCATGCTAATTTGTAAAATATATACTACCTAGAAATCATATTTACGTCAATTGCAAGCTTTTCATTTTACATTTCTGATGCAAATGCATTACTTCGTTGCCATATCCTGTATAAAATATTTTTGGGGTATATTTCATTAGACCCTGTATACATGAAATTATTGTCTATACAAAATTTTATTCACCTGTGTTATATTTTTAACTGTATTGTGGGAAATTTGCACGATATTGACATTGGCCGATATAATCTTAGTGTAATAATAAATCATAGTTGTAGCGTTCACCTAAAATGAGGTGTGAAGTCCTGCTCCTTTGAGTTCGCCGCGCTCGAAAAATTTTTCCATGATGAGCATTTTGTTGTAGAAAATAGCCTGCATTTAGAATTCTCGTTTTTATTTAAGGTTGCTCCTCCGCAAATTTATATACTTTACCATTCTCATCAAACTTTGGGAATAGTTTCGTTTTGAAATTTGAAATCTTGGAAAACTTTATGCCGTAAGAGATTGTTACTGATTGTAAAAAAGTTGCCCTTACCAATTCTTATAAAAATGTTATAAATACTTTCATAGAGTGACGTGGTTAATGAACCACCTTTCAAATTTTTTTTTCCAATTTTCAGTATTTGAGGCATTCTAAACTGTTATAGTTATTGTCGTCATAACTAGTGATGCGCCGAATATTCGTTTGGTATTAGGTATATTCGGCATCTGTTTCACTATTTGTATTCGGTTTTGGTGGCGAATGTATCCGGTTCGAGTATTTCTTTTTTCTTGGCTATAAGACACGGTATAGAACTATACAGAACCTCTTATCTGAGATTTACGTTATGAGTAAAAGAAATCCTATGAAGAATGTGTTGAGGGAAGCTGATAAAATAAAGCAATTGAACTTATCAACATTTATTTTTAAATCTTAAAACAATATTTATTTTTAAACTTTAATGAAATCAACATATATTTTTGAAATAAAAACCAACACTATTTTGATTAGCTTCCGGGTTTTGCCGTGGTCTTTGGTTATAATATTCCAACATTTCAACTGCAACTGCTGCAGTCATCTTCAGTGGCTTGGTCCAAGAACTCTTCTTGATGTGTCAACTGAGTTTCGATGTGGTTGCACTATTTTCTCATGTAAACTTTTGATTCTCATAGTCACGGAGGAACTACCTTAATAAAATAGTGATCAAGAATACTTAGATTTGTTTATTCAGAATGAATGGTTTTCAAACAATTCAAAGAAAGTGTATGATATAACATCCTTCACAATGAAGAATGATACTCAAAGAGGGCTGATGTGGATATTCAATTCATCAGGTGTGTTGAGTTGGATGTCAACGATAGGAATAATGCAATACTTCCGAAGAGTCGCTTTGCATATCGCCAATTAAATGAAAAATACTCGCATGTAATAATAAACAATAAAGCTCAGCAAATAATATTCCAGCTAAAAGAATGTAAACTTTCACAGCCGGAGATAACTTTAAAAGCTATTTTCCGCAGTAGTAGACAAAACGTCAGCCATAAAAACGTGCAGATCACGGGCAAAAACCTGGAAAATATCTTCCATACAATACTCTAATTGCCTTCTATTATCATGACCATTATTTATGATGCACTGTTTGGAACCTTTGGTGTAGTAATGAATATCACTTGAGTTTTTTCCCAACACCAAATCGTTATTTTTTAACACCTCGACACGTGTTTCGATCACCAAGTGATCACCTTCAAGAGGAAGATTAAAACAGTTCAATCTTCCTCTTGAAGATGATCACTTGGTGATCGAAACACGTGTTGAGGTGTTACAAATAACAAATTGGTGTTGGGAAAAAACTCCAGTAATATTCATGATCATTATTATCAGTTTCGTTGTGTAACGTAACTGTAAATTATAATCGAACGCAATGCAACCAAATTTAGCGTGTGTTCTATTTGCTATAATCGTCTGGCAAATAAATCAGCTAATCGTTGATTGCATTTAGGAAATTGCGTATATGTGAAGCGGCTCTAAGAATTTGATATAAAATTTAATTTGAAAATATTCACCTATAAATGTGGGTTATTGGTATTGCCACATTTCTGATTAGGTCGATATAATGTATAAAAAATGTGGTGATGTCTGGTTGAATTTCATTGACAAACAGGAAGGTAATTTGAATTGAATTGGATTTTCACTAATATTTCTGCTGTAAAACCAGAAATGAGCCAGTCAGAAAGGTGGTTGTACATTTATTTTAATATATTTATAGTATTGAGTACTTTTCAAAATTAACAAATAGGAGCAACAGGTCTTGTGTCAATTTTTGGCTTCGTACAATGTCTAAATGGTGAAATATAATCGCCCTATGAAAATTATTATAACAAGCTCTAAAAGGTTGTGTAAGCTACACATAGATATAACAAAAAACTGTAGGGTTTAGCTATAAAAGAAATATATACGAATGTTTGGTCAATTATATTTTGAACTATTTTTGGGTTGAAGTACAGAATGTGTTGATTGCTCTTATGTTGTGTTAGCATGGTTGGTATATTCAAATTTGAAAGTGTGAAGTTCAGATTCAACCAGTATCTGGTAGTTGAAAAAATTCTTATGTTGAAACAAATAGAGGAAGTACAAATCATATTTGAATGTTCGTTAAATGTGCCTTTGGACAGCACCTCTTCTTATCCAATGTATTCAACGAATGAACCAATTCGATGTTTTCTATTGCATAGAAAACATATCTGATATTATTTTTTCCCAACTAAGTTCTTCCTATATAAGGGAGAGGCTTTGAAACCTAACTCTTGTCATATATTTTACAAAATCTTTATCGAGTTATAAGTTAAGTTCATACCCAACACATGATGATTCAATTAATTATCAACAATTTTTATCAACCTCTTTTGGATACTTTCAACTTCCACAATCTAAAAAATATTAAAATTGTAAAGGCGAACTTTACACACGAGTAGAAAGGGCAACCTTCTTTAGTTTACCCGGATAAGTTACTGCGTGAATTCAAAGTATTTTCCACAAAGAAAAATGATCTATTTATCAATAACTCGTATTTAATAATTTTGCCCATCAAAAAAAACCTCCGTTTTGGAGGCCAAAATCTGCCTCCCTGTATACTGAGCTCTTCCTTTGCTGGTTACTTCAATGTCTCCCACAGATGTCGAAGGAGTTTTTGAAATGTGAATTATGTCAATGTTGTTGATTGGAGTCCTGAAACATTTGATCTAGTTCGAGGTGTTCTCTGATATTGTTGCTATTTCGCCACCATCCATATTTATATTCGAAACAGGTACGATCCATTTCTAAGGAGTTGTTCGAAATACATTTCTTTTCAGAAGAGAGAATACGCTAATTCTTCGAGTTTACGTCTCTTAGGTTCATTGGCAATCATTCTCGTTCCATTCAAGTCGATGTTCACCGCCTGATTTCAAAGTGTGTTCTGACAGTTTTGATCTTGTTGAATGTCTATTTCTGATGTGATCTTGATGTTTATTCTCAAGCACATTTAATGGCCTCGGAGTTTAATACAACTTTTACCACAAAAATAAGGTATCTCATAAATGCTTTTTTTCTTTTATCTTTTTAGGTTTCGTATGTGTGAGTATAGATCTCTGTGTATTTTTTTTGGTTTATAAGAAGTTCTAATATATCCATTTCCAATTGTCATAGTACAATTTTCATATTTTTCAAATCATGGAAAGTGAAAGTATCCAAAGAAAAACGATTAGAAACTAATTGTCCTCCACAAAAAAAGACTTGTTAAATATTATCAACAATTACTCTGCATTGGAGGATAAATATTACTTTTGAAAAATGGATGTGATGATCAAATTCAAAGATTTTACTCCTGGAATTCTTAATTATTTGACTATTTGGTAAAGAAATGAGTCACAAAAAGTCACCCCTTACAAATACAACACTTGAGATGTATCTTCCTCATTCTGGTTCAACATTTTATTGCAACAGATTTTGAAAGTTGTCGAAAATTTCATCCAAAACACAATACATCACTTGAAAATTTTCGAGAAACAACTTGTGAGTGTTGTTTTTGATGACTACATATGAGTAAACATGTAAATTGTAGTGGACAGATCATTCGGTCTTCATATTAGAGGTGATTAATTGGTTTCAGAAGAGCCAAAATTTTGTGATAGACGACCAGAATGTGTGTCTAATCTGTAAGTCTACTTTGAAGGTATGATACATATTTTGCTCTGACTAAAAATTGTGTTCAATTTGTTAGAAGTATTCTTTAGAGACCTCAAAGTGGAGTTTCAATGTAAAAATAATTAAGTGCATTTTCTTTACGACTCATATTTTGCCACTTGAACAGTTTATATAAGCGATCTTTAAAATATTATATTGAATCGATAATTTAGGACTGAATATGACCCATAAAGATATTTTCACAAGTGAAAATTTTCTGTACTGATGGATTTTCACATTGATTGTGAAAAGCTATCTTTGCCCCTTGAAAAGTGAGAAAATATTAAAATAATACATTAGTGATGTTAAGACTATGTACAAAGTATATCTCGGATAATAAATAATCATAAGGTAAACAGTTTTTTCATTTTCTGATTTCCCTCGAAGCATACAAATGATAAAACAGGCAGTTTAAAATTCACTAGACATCTTTATAACTGATTAAAGTAGTAGTAGTTTATTTAAATAAGAATTCCTAATATACACTATTAAAAAAACATTCAACTTATTCAAAATACATTCAATCAAGATTCAAATAGGCAACTATAAAATTAACACTCATATTAGTAGTCTTTGGTTAGTCTATATAAAATGGTACAGTCGTTACATATGAAAGAATGACATAAATCAAGAAGAAGAAAAACGAATTCACATGAATATAAAACTAATCACTAATATTGTATGCATAATAAACAACATTGGGTTGATTTCTGATGTATTCAGTTTGTGTTCAAACATTGTTACTGTCCTATCATTTTTAATTATTTATTGAAGTCTATTAGGTACAGGAAATTGTCTATTTCTGGTGGAATAACTGTGGATGTTATGATTCAAAATAATAAATTCATTAAAATACTCAGGTTGACCTGTGTTGTCTTGAATATGAATGTCATAGACATTGTATATAGACTTTATAGCCATAAATAATCTGCTTACAACTGGTAACCGTTTCAGTGCATCCAACATTATAGCTACCGTAAAACGGGGAGAATAGAAACAAAAATTGAGCATCAGTTCAAAAATGCCCTAATTTGTTCAAATTCAATAGAGAAAACTTCAAATGACATGTTGAACACAATGCATGTCTGACAACATGAAATTAGTAAATAATATTAGTGATATGTTATTTGCAACACTGTATATCCGTGATTTCAGCTGCTCTTATGATCGTATAACGGATGCGTCGTTGAATAAACTTTGTGCTAAGTTAAGAAAAAACCAATGTACAAACTAACAAATTGGCCCAGACGTACTTTAATATGGTCAATTAACGTAGTTGTATGCAAAATCTTTGGATTTCACTTGCAGACTATGACGCTACGCGTCTGTACCTGATCCTAGATCAAAATTTTATTAGAAACCAAACAGGGAGGGCATGGAAAACCATCGGTCGGTAGCCGGGCGGTTCGACGTGGATGCTTTGTTCACTCAGTCAATCGGCCGATGTGTGAGTCGATGGTTCAAG
>WOGN01003408.1:0-12876 GCA_015342105.1 Leptinotarsa texana
TGTGCAAATATAAATCTCCGATTTATTAAAAATGCAGTTACAGATGTCAGTAGAAGGACCATAATTTGTACTGAACGTGGAGGACGACATACTGGAATGTAGGCTATAAGTGTTTGACAACCCCAAATTTAGATCAATAAGTAATTTTTTGTACCCATTTGTATTTTCTATAATATTATTGTTGTTTAAAATTTATAGTAAATAATAGTTCTATCGAAATTATTTGCATTTTTTTCAGTTGCCTATGCTTTTTCGAAATCAAAGGTTTGTTTGAGAAAAAAGTGATTGAAACTTTTCACCAATCATGTTAAAATTTTTATAGCACATTTTTAATTTTTCTCTTGAAATGTCCGTATAAGTAAATATGTATCAGAAAAGTTAAACTCCATGAGGAGTTTGTTATGTGTACATGAATTGATGACAATTAACCGAACTTGTTTTATAAAATGAAGGGGATATCTGTCAAAAATAAGCGAAACGTTAACTTCATCCTAGTTGCATAAAATTTGGCATATGGATATAAAACTGCCGTAGACAACTTTTTCAAGTAACTTTTTGTTGAAAAAACAAGTGCCGAAATTAAACTTCTTTAAAACTTTTCGAAAAAAAAGTTTCCCATATGGTGCGCACTTTCGCACTTTAATGATGCGAACGTTTTCGTTGATGTTAACAAGATTTTTCCTTAAATTCAGTAAGGAAAACCGGGGTTGGCAGTCTCATTTTTTGTCTTTTGCATTTTTAGTGTCTTTTTTATAAATTATTAATGATATTTTCATATAAATAGATAGTGGTTTCATACTCTCGAAAAAAAATCTTTTTTTCTTCAACATCATCCTAAAGAAAAAGTGTGACTTTGAATCCCGTGCCTGGGATGGTTGTCACAGTATCTGAGGTAGTCACATGGGTAATTGAGGGGTATAATAAACATTAAAATGAATATTTCGATTGAAAGTGGAATAATATACGTAAAATTACATCCAAGAAGAGAAAAAAGTGTCTCATTCGTAGGAAAAAACATATTTATTCCAAATAAATAACTTCCATCGGCTAAGTCAAATACCAAAAATATATGTCCATTAGGCCGGAATGTTTGTAAACTGAAAATACCTATCTTAGCGAAATTATATTCAGTCAGTCTAAAATTAAGTGAATATTCGAAATCAAAATTATGGCAAATGAAACCTGATATTCGAATATCATTGAGAGACGAACCGAAATGAATACTTGAAGCCATAACTATGCATTTTTCTAGTTCTTTCTTCTATTTGTCGGTGAAGATTTGCCAATAACTTTGAAAACCAATTTTTGTTAATGGTATTGATAACACCGTGTAGATATATCTGTTCGACACTGAATTTTTTACAAAACCGTGTCAGAGTGTGACAATAATTAATCCCAAAATCACTTCTTTTGCAGCACGCAGTAACACTGCGTGTGATACATTTCTGTTTTTCTCTAAAATAAACAAAATTGTATGCAGCAGAAGCCCAAAAAGCCAATAAAAATGCAGCACACATATATGGTATTGATTGTTACATGTGACAACCTCTCGTCAAATTGAGACAAGCAGCCCCAAAACCCATTTAACAAAACGTGTTTCGCCATGCAATGACTTCTTCGGGCGTGTATTTACTATGGATATTAATTGAATGAAGGTCTCTCAAAAACGGAAACTCAAGTTTTTTCAATTAAACGTAAACTGGCTGTAATTTTTCCAATATATGTTTTAATGTATATATAGATTTTTACTTTTTCAGCATGTTGATTTTTCCGTTTAGTGAAGAAACACCTGGAGAAGCTATTGTATAGCGGAAAATGTGTTGATTTTTTACACGCTTTCATTAGCTTCACCAGTATGTATGTATGTATGTATGTTTGTTTGTAACTTCAGAATTATCGACATTATTGCTTGATCTATTTGCGAGCAGATGGCACTGTACGTAACCTCCTTGATATATCGACATTATTCCTTGATCTATTCGCAGGTAGATGGCGCTATACGTAACCTCCTTGATATATTGACATTATTGAAAAAAGTATTTTTTTATAAACACGCGCGCCTGCTGCTTCATTTGTAACCCTTCTTTGCGCGCCTGCTGCCTTGGGCTTGGTAGCTGATTTTCAGGCTCCCTCTCCGGAACCGGAAAATATAAATGGTCATTTTTCTAAACAATATACGACAGACTAATCCCAAGTTTAGATAAAATAAATATACTTAGTTGAAAAAACTAAAAAACACGATTTTAAAAAACGAACTAAAAAGTTAAAAATACTTTTTTAATTGAATTGAAGGGGTTATATTTTTTAGGAGTGATTAATTTTTGGGAAAGAAAGTTTTTGGCTTTCTACTACTCCATCTTGATAAAAAAAAAGAAGGATGAGGGAATCTTCCAAAGAAAGGAATAAAAAGAATAATAAGCTTCAAATAATAACGAACGAAAAATACAAATATTATTGTGAAAAAAGAGTGGGCGCTTTGTGCCACATTTTTTTGTATAACAAGCGCCCGTCGCTTTTTTCATAGTAATGCTAGTATTTTTCGTTCGTTATTGTTTTAAGCTTATTTAGAAAAAATGTTTGACTTTTTAACAATAACTTTTTCAACATTAAAATGAAAATGTTTAGTGAAACTGTCACAATGAAGTGTTTCTTGAATATTTTGGGAAAGACAATGTTGACCTGAAATAATGAAATAGGACAGGTTTTCACTGTCAATTGATAGTTCAGGAAATTAGAAAACAGAAAAATTATTAAAATAGTCTATGAGAAACGTCCTATGTTTTCATAACACTTATATTTGTAACGAATACAATAATACAATTCTGTTGATTACGATTCTGTAATACTTAGGAAAATATTTGAAAAAAATAAAAAATACCAATATTTTCATTCAGATGCCCCAACCACATCGAACTATGTTCAAGTTATTGAATCAAAATTAACGTGCGGGCTGGAATTTACAAAGATAGAATTTTGGGTCCTCATTTATTTGACGGAATTCTGAATGGGAAAACCCATCACCAGCTTTTCATGTCGATTTTCGAAGACTATTTGGATGATCTACCTTTGTCTAACTATAACAACATCTAGATTCAACATGATGGTACTCCACCTTTACACCGCACACCGCAGACGAGTATCTAATTACCTGACTGAAAGGTTTGGTGATAAATGGATAGGGAATAATGGACCGGTGAGGTGGCCAGCAAGGTCTCCAGACTTAAGTGTTTTGGATACATTCTTATGGGGTACACTGGAAAATAGAGTTTATGGTCAGAGGGCATATCAAAATATTGAGGACCTTCAACACAGCATTATTAGATAGTTTGGAAGATTTGGGAAGAGGGAAATCAATCATGCAGTGACTAATATTCGAAGAAGGGCATAGTTATGTTATCATGAACAAAGCCAGCATTTTGAGCATTTACTGTGATTCTGTCTCCGTATTTTTTCCTTGGCTTTTGAAATGAACCAAGCTTGGTGAGATTTTGATCCAATAACTTGATTATAGTTCGACGTGGTTATCGTCTTTCGGGATACAAGTTTAAATACATTTCCGATGTCCTAACACTGTTTCTATCGTATTTATAATAAATTTGTATTCTATATCTTCTTTCTTCATACGTGAAAGCCATTTTTTCAATATTTCCAATTTTTCGAAAAAAAAAAGATAACTTGTGATACATCATTGAAAAGGTAAAATCTGGTTCTATTCAAAACAGAAAGAATCGAATCTAGCGCCCATAAGAAAAAATAAAGTTGATGATGGTGAATGGAAGACGAAACGTCGGATCGCAAATCTGAAAAAACTATTATGTAGCAGAGAAAAAGTGGTGATGTGAAAGTGAAATTTATTTTCGAAGCCTTCAAAAAATAAAACCAGAAAAAAATAAAAATCATTTTTCCAAATTTCTGTTTTTTCCGGATATCTCCGGATATACTCCAAATTTCAGAACTTTCTCAACGGCATATTGTTAAGTCAGGTAAATGCGCAACTTTGTCCAAATTTAACCATCTTCGTATATCTCATAATTTCCGAGATCTCAATGGTGAATTTGAAACACCCTGTATATATCTTAGGAACGTTTTCGTGGTTGTGAACAAAATCTTCAAGAATAGTTATTATGACTTTACCATAAATTCAGTAGATCAGTTTATTGTATTAGTTTGAAAATGTTCCTAAAGGATGAAACTGCAGTAACGTGGTAAAAAAACATAGAAAGTTTTATTTCCTATTTTTCATGATGATCTGCTACCACGCAGTAACGGCTACATCCATCAGTTTATTGAAATGGTCTATATTTTTCCAACTTGAGTATCTAGGTCACATCATTGATATTGAATTATATTTTCAAAATATTTATGTATTGAATAAATCGAAATATTAACAATACTGGTAATAAGCATTTATAATATGAAAAATTACACGAAAATATTGTTCTAGTAGTAATAATCTTATACTTTTTTAAAATCACCTGGTTCAAGATTTTTACGTAGTTATCTACGTGGTGTAGCCATTCCCGAGGATAGCAATTATTCCCTTGATAAATATTATGGTAAACTATGAATTCAATATTTCATCATAAAATAAAAGATATTAATAAAATGAAGTATTTCCTAAAGACAATAAATCTGTGATCTGTAGACATAAAATTGGAATATAAAAAATTTTAACTTTTCAGCATGTCGACTTTTCCTAATGTGAGTCATTTGTACTAAAAAAACGAATTTTGCAATAAGTATTTTTCATAAAACTTCTCTTTGTTAATTTGAATGATGTGACGGTGACGTTAATGATTGAAATTATACAATATTCTACTAAATTCAAATGTCTCATTTCATTATTTGAAAATACATAACATGTGAACATTATAGCGCTCATTCAGGGGTGACAATTTCATGACCCGATATTATATTAATAAAAGTAATATTTTTCAGACCATGCCGATACTGCTGATCATGAAAAAGTTTGCAATCAACTTATCCAACTATTTCATGAAATTCCTCTCGTGGAACAAATGATGAAAGAAATATTGAAAAGTAACGATCCTCAAGCGATGAACAACAGCTGGAAATCGATAAAATGCATAATCCGCGAGCAAAGACCAAATATTGCAAAAAGTGATCTGCTTGAAAAACCGGAAAGTAAAAATTGTTTCCAAAGATACATGAGAAGACGTAGGAGAAAACGTCATAGCACATACATCAATTTAAGAAACCCACGCAAAAAGATAAATAATAATTTGGCTAAGAGGAATGCCAAAGATGATCCTCGATTTGGGAATATCATCGATTTCATAATCAAAAACAAGGAATTTCTGGATAAATATACGTACGTACCAGTGGTTTTTGCAACAATAAAAGATTCTACTTATAAAGAGAAGGAATCAACGACTACATTACCTGAAAGTTCCACACCACCGATAAACCCATCACAGCTATTCGGAAATTCTACTGCTCCTTCAACCCTTCCAAATCATACGGCCTGTGTAATGACCACTCAGTCAGGTCAATCAACTCAAATTAGCACATTGGGAAATACTAGTATTTACTTTAACCCCACTGCCACAAATGAAGGAAAATCTCAATCGACACCGAGTCAGTTAGTAGACTCCAATCAAGTTGTTACACATAAAGGACCTTCTGTAGTGATTGCCCAAGAGAATCCAATAATTTCTCAACAAGCTAGAAATTTGACAAACGAACTCAATTTCCGTATACCCAAGCTCAAAAGAACTTTTCAGGATATCATGGAAATCATGAATATCCAATCTAGTGTGAACAGAATGAAGAAAGAGATTGCTACACAACCAATTTTGTTTTCAAATTCAGCAGAAAAAATGTCATCTCTCTCACCGAATACCGCCACACGTCCAAACGAACCAACTATTGCGTACTTGAATCAGTCAAAAATGATTGTATTTCCAGACAATCATATTGGCCAACAATCAGAGAAGGCCGATTCTCCTGAGATCCAAAAAATAGTAAATGTCTTATCGATAATACTTCCTCCTCAGAATAACAATAACTCAATACCAAACTCCCCAGTTCCCAACCCTGTTCTCAGTTCAATGTCCACCTCTAGTCCCAATTCAATTGTTGAAACTAGTGTCAATTCAACTACTAACACTGATTTCAATTCCACTCCTAATTCAGGTCTTAGTTCAACAAGTACTTCTGGCATCAATTCATCTATCAAGTTAACTCTTAATTCAACTTTCAATCAAAGTTACAATTTATCTTCTATTTCTGGTCTCAATTCAACTTCCATATATGGACTCGGTTCAACTCCGACCTATAATCTTAGTTCAATACCCAATTCTGGTATAAACTCAATTCCCAACTCTACTTTCAATTTAACTCAGAACGGACTCAAAACTTTCAATGAGAGTGATATGATACCCGGTGTTCTAATCTATCCAATCACTGATAAGAATAACAAGACCAAAAGGAATATTTTCAATCTTTTGGATAAGGACGAAGCAGCTGAACATGTAACCTTTGGTAATGATGTATCAGAGGAACAAATGAGCCTTGATAGTGTGGATACAATTGTTAATCAAAAAGTAAGTACATTAAAACTTTCTTTCGGAAAATCAAACATTAAATATTTTACTTCACCAGAAAGTGGTACAGATAATTTGTAATAACCAGAAGTATGTACTTGACATATTCAATGCTATTTTATGATTTCCAAAGTTTGCACTTCTTAAAAAATATTTCTAATAATAAATATTACAACGGGTCTTCCAACAGACTACCGAATTTTGACGATTGAAACCGGCCATTTTGTTGAAATTACATTTGTCAAATTAGTTTTCATTTATTCAGTCTGTTTTGCCAAATTCACCATGGACGGACATAGCATTCAACAACACATACAAATGATAAAATTGTTTTATCAAAATGGGTGTTCTGGGTGTTCAGAAATCTAATTTATAAAACAATGTCGCTGAATCGTATTAGTTACACCATTTATAACACAAGAATTGATGAACCGGTTTTCGTAATATTTAAATTATTGGATTTTTCTCCGCTCGAAATAGCAGACTAACTATTAAAATGGTTTCAGAAAAAAATAAGAAAATTGCTTTTCTATTCAAGACATAAAAAACATCAGTATTCGGGGTGTTTAATGAATGTGATTTTGAAGGAACATCCTATATATTTTCACTAGATTTAGTTCTGCCAAAAGAGTTATTCTCGCAAGTATAAGAATGTTTGAGTTTTAGCAGTTGGTTCAGTAGTTATTGTGAGATTCATTTCACCGTAGCATAAGATTCACTCACACCCATCACCTCTAATCGATCAAATGGAATGAGAAATGTTTCTCGCCGTTTTCCATACAGCGGTAGTAAAAACGCGGGATCACTTTTTTCTCAATTTTTTTCCTATAAACAGGGTCATGCTAGAACAATTCACACTATAACTACTTGATTTCTATCTAGTTCTTGAAAAATGATGAAAAAGTCATTCAATTACGATTTATTGACACAGGTTGAAAAAACAGATAACAATATAAACTCAATTTTAAAAAGCATAAATCCATAAGGAATGTCTAAATAATCTTCCATTTTGAGTCTACCTTCCAACTCTTTTCGAATTTCAACTAATGCTTACCTTCTCTTTTCCATTTTTTTCAGTGTAGCTGTTGACAAACAGTAGACTCACACTTTTACAATAACATAAATCTAATAGCTATTTTTCTTTATTTTCACATTTCAATTACTTCTTGTCATTTAGACTTCGTATATCTAAAACCTATTTTTCTAAAAATCTCGAATCGTACATTTCTTGAATCAGAATTCTGAAATGCATTTTCTACTTATCCCGTTCACTAATTTTTGCTTTTTTTATTTTTGTAATGTTAATTCATTTTTTATTTGTTCTGGACAATCATATACTTATTATTTATATCAATTTATAAACTAACATACATGAATAGTCTCATACCAGCGTCAGAGATATTTTAGTATTCATGTCATGATACCAAATAAATAAAAAGATTATTATTGAAACACGTTTTGTAATGTTATGAGATTTTATTTTATATTCTGTTCGTATGTGTATGTAACAATGATATGTGTTAATCATAATATGTCCCACTGGTTGGAATCAGCTTATTTAATATCTACACGAAATTTAGTTTACCTCTGTTATATCATATCACCCTTGGAATATTTACAAGAATTCTCAACAAACTTGACATTTGATAACAGAAAAGATGGAACAAAGAGAAACAAAAGTTTCTTCCAATCGTGGAAGAACGAAAATGAAAATTAGTGATGACCGTAACTTGTGAGATTCATCAGTCAATGACCTCTGCTATAGATTATGTTATCTGGATATAAGTCGATGGTATGTCTACTGTGAAAAACCAATGACACTAGAAAAAAAACAGAATCAGAAAAGTTTTTGGCTCTATTATGAGATAAGCATCGCTCAAAATGGACAAATATTTCAACATCTCTTGTATATTTATGCTCGTTAAAATTGTTTGACTTAATTTTGTTGCCTGTTTTTACTAGCATTATATGAAAATTTGATGATGCTTTGAGTTGATGGTGTTTTTATTCTTCCGTTAAGAATTAGATACATTTTTGATATAAATCAAGTAGTCAAGCTCTACTTTCCTGAAGCTCATGGTGTTTTTTTTGGTTTGACCTTGTTCACAGGGTATTCCATTGAAGACACCTGAAAAAAGTGATCCCGCATGTTCTAACATTTAATCGAAAAGGGAATATCGGATTATTGAATTATATTTCACCACGCATTATAATAAAGTAAACAAATACACACGCTTTATAATTCACCATTTTTTACGCTTAAACTCTTGAGAGGTCATTGATTTTGTATTGTGCTATCCATGCTTGCAAATGTTGTCAAAGTTACATATTATCGAATGATACTGAAAGATTGACTCTAATTTCATTGGTTCCACAAACATATGTGAAAAAAACATTTCGGAATTTCATTTATGCTGCATATCCTTTATTTGCATTAATATCGACAATCTATTCACATTTTGTTATTGAAACTTTCATTGGATTATCAGAATATGATCATAGAATTTTTATACAGGTTAGCATCCGACAAGGGGAAAACCTAAAATTTTAAATAGAAACCTGTATTTTTGTAGCAATCTCTTGATCAGTAATGTTCATAAAATATCGTGAAATTACGGTTATTTTGATACCCTGAAGGGTTTTGATAATTTGATGATGATCCGGCCCTGATAAGAATTATTACTCATAAAGAAGGTTTCTATCTAAAACAGCTGATAAAAAATTGAATTTTTTCAACTACATAGTAATACAGAAAACAAAGTCTATCTAATTTTTCCAAAATTATGTAGGAGCATATCATTTTTGAAGCGAAATGACAGTGCAATACAAATGAGATTTGATTTTCATCATTCATTATTTACTAACAAAAAAATGTAGCAAAAACAAGCAGTTAATTTCTCAAATAACTTTGAAACTATGAACAGAGTTTTTTTTATTATTATTTGGAATATGACACTTCTTTGTGAAAGTTTGAAAGCTTGAAAAATATTCATTGAGAGTTTAACAATAAGTTCTACTATTTATGAAAACCTCACTGGAAATTTAAGAGGTTTGCTTTATCAACATATTTCAGGTACTTAGTGAAGTTTTTTTGTCAATCATTTATGGTACATAGAGTAAGAATAGCCTATTCGAGCGATTTCACAATATTACATAACGAATAACTAGTCTAAAATTGCTACAAAAAATAAAGACCCATATCTAAAATTTCAAAGTCCAATGACACCTTGTACAAAATTTTCATTACCATATTCTGATTTCCAATATTTCTCCAGATGAAAAAATATAGTAAAAATATAATTTCGATATTTCCGTTTTTCCGCATATCTCCGAAATTAAAAAACTAGAGTGAATTTTTTGGTATCAGTCAATAGTAATCGGAAATGGGCAACTTTGGCTATGGACTCGAATTTGAATAGCCTTCAGGGCTATCTAAAATATAATTTGGTTTAATTTTAACAGAAAAAGGTTAATATTGATACAGTAAATATAAAAAATATATATGAGAACACTGTATAAAATAATTGTAGAGAGTTTGTAAAAATTGTTTTGTCAAAAGATTTAATTTAAATTAACTCAATAGTTGTCAAAATTGGTAGAACTTTGTTTAACAATTTTAAAAAACAAATAGTTGATGTTCATGGAAATATATAGTTATGTTTGATTTATAATAAAATGTCAGAGAAATACATGATGGAAAATTCCAAATGATGTTATCTACTTTTATTTATATCTAAATGTAATAAATAAGTATATATTGTACTAAGATGATTGATATCTATTCGTTTGTTCATAGTATTGGGCTCTCTCATAATTTCTACCATTTCAAGAAAAAGCCTTTTTTTGTAATTGTTTTCAATTTATCAAATCATACTTTGTTCGTAATTTGGAAAATGATTTTTTGTAATGCAATGTTCAGCCAAAGCACAAGATTTTTCATTGAGTTTTATGTCACTTTTATGTTTTATGTCACGTTAATTTTTTCTGGATATTGGGTATGTATTTCCCGGAAAACGTGAGGGTTGGTGTCACTCCAATAACCACAATTTTGTCTGTGAAAATTGCTGTTTAAAAAAATGAACATTCGTCACTAAAACAAATATTGTGGAGATAGTTAGGATGCCATGCAATGGTTTCCGTCATGATTTCGCAGAATTCTATTCTTCGATTAGAGTCATCTTCAGTTAATTGCTATACCATTTTAATTTTGTATGGATGAAACCTATTTCTCTTCTGAAATCCCCACACAGTAGCAGGAGATACCTCACAATAATTAGACTGTTTAGGATTTACTACCATCTCACCAATTATTAGCACCTGTTGTTCTTCCAGAGTGGACGGATCACCTGGAGGCTTTTTGGAGGCTATCGCTTCAATTTTGTCTTCCTATGGACCAGAAATGACCAATTTAGAGATTGTTGACATGGTACCTTTCTACTAATAAAACCGAAAACTAAATTAGAATATTGTAACTGAACAATGATGTTTATTGTCGTACTGATGTTTCTTGTCATTTTTATAAACAAAAAATGACTCAACAAACCTTATCGAGTTGTTGGAATTGCCACATGGCAGATAGAAAGGAAGATTACTAGAAATATCGTTATTAATGTGTTTGTCTTTAGGAAATTATTAAATGTTCCGCCATTTTGTAGTAGGTGAAGATATTGACTTCATATTCTAGGGTTCTCAAGTATTCGTCAGGAGCTTCAAAATGATGTGTTACAAGAACCTCCCTTTTCATTCAATGTTTTTTCCCAGATGGCGCGCAGTCGCCATCTTGAAAGTTTCATCTGTTAATTTCACTTCAGAATAAAGTATTCATGGGTTAATTTCATTATCCCAAATTTAAATTTTTTGAGTTGAACCGTTCAAAACATAAAAGGGGTGCTACAAACGTCACGATCGACTATTGATACCGAAGATACAATTCACTCATCTCCTTTTCCGTCATTTATTAAAAAAATATGATTCGGTGAATTTTTGGCATGCAGTTGTCTTCATTTTATTTTTATTTACCTAATTCTGCATTACTTTTTTTTTTCATTTAACGTACCACACGACTCAATTCGACTATAATCAACGAATATTTCACCCAATTTCTTTTTGGTATCCATCTTTTTTTGCCAACTCAACAAGACATTAACCCCATTGACGTGCCATATATGTCACGATTATCCATAACAAAACATCAATATTACTGTAGAAATTATGTGTAATATCACTGGAAACCCCCAGGAAATTACTGACATACCCTGAACAATCTATTGATTGAATTCGCATGATAATGTTTGTCCTGAACGCCACTGAAATCAATTTAACCTCTAAGACATCCTCTCGCAGGAAAATAGTTTATAGCAAACTAGGATTTACGTTGGCTCAGCTCTGCATTAAGTGAAATTTTACCTGAATTATCTCGAAGCTTCGGCAAGAAATCGTTCCAGAAAGCGCACGCCGTAGCTCGGGGTCCTTTACCAATTCCGTTTTTGTCTGCGTTGAAAATAAAATACTGGGGCTGGTCCTTTGTGTATAGCGGCCAGTTCACGTCGTCAGTCACGGGTTTTCTGTAACAAATAAAACGTTATTTTACCTTCTACGACCAAAGGATATCTCGGCTAGAAGATGAACTTGAAACGGAATTATTCAGTAGGTTATTATTCCTGCTGTAAAGTGGATAAGATCGGGCCGGAGTTTGGAAAGTTTCAAATTCGCAATGAATTCTGGTGGGAGTTCCGAACTGATTTCAGGGAAAATTCTCGAATGAGATTTAGATGTCTTCCAAGGTATCTTTGACGACAATCATGTAGAAAATAAGGGAAATAGGGAGTTGACGTTCTGATATATTATTCACGAATCCAGACTGATACTGTCACCTCCATCTTCATTTGTTTCTTTCATAATACATCTAAAAGGAACTGGGACGTGCCACAACGAATATAGTTGAAAAAGCAAAGGCATTTGGATTGGATATCAACCAGGAAAACATACAGTACATAGTTATGGGAAATACAAAGCAAGACAATGAAACAGAATTGAAGGTATCAATAGGGGAGAATCAAACCTTCAAAGATTCCACACATTTAGGGATGAAAGTGTGAGGAAATCACGAAAGGAATTACATTTGATATTTGATTGGTGTTTCAATAATCGTTTGAATCTTATCATTGCTGAATGTCATGTGTTGTCTTTTTATAGACAGGAAAGTATAATACAACTCACTTATGGAATTGATAACAATCCCGTCAGTTGAGTTAACAAAATGATACATCTTGGCATTAATTTCGATAAAAAATTGACTTTTATTTCACAT
>WOGN01003409.1:0-11516 GCA_015342105.1 Leptinotarsa texana
ATAACTGATTTATTTGAAGCAATTGCAAATCATAAATTCTATCCTGGTAAACCATTTGATGAAAAACAAAACGTAATAGACAACTAAGTTTTCTTTGCTTGATATTTGCTTAAATGTCATATTCCATCCGCACACTATTGAGAGATTATTTAGTTATACAAATAACAGAAATAAATTTTCAATCCGAAAACATACATAAAAAGAGTGTCATAATTTTGACAATTTGCAAATTAACAAAAATAAATAAAATCGAAGCCTATAAATATTACAACTCAGACAAAAAAAAGGAAGTAATTTTACACAAATAAAGTTTCCAAAACTAGTTGCCATTCTGGTAAATAATATTTAAAATTTCACTATCGTCTATCAAGTTCTGCATTCTGCTATTGTTTATCCACAATTGCCGGAACATCACTTAGATTCTGAAACGAAAGAAGAAATCACCATATCATCATTAGCCACCATTTCAAATATCTAGAAAGGTAAAACAATGAAAACAGCTGCAACTTAATCACTGAAAATATCTTTTTTTTTATAAAAAATTGTATAAGTAGGTTCATTCCTTTTACCAATCAATTGTTATCCGCATACGAATCCTCAAAATTTCAAACTTGTCTGAGGTCTTCTTGTTCAACATACGATTCCTATCAAGTTAAAAGATTCCTTTATCAGAAATAAATAATCAATTCAAAAGACGTATCCCAAATCTCTTTGGAGTGGACAGAAGTGTTTACAGAAAAATTGCCTTTCAAAATAATAATTTTGGAACCGTTATAGGAATTCAAAGTGTTGTGTGAGTATTATTAGAGAATCAATTGAAAATATAAAATGTTTCATTTAAAAAATGTAACTCATGATCATACAAATATAACAATATTTCTACACATTTCTTATATTCCGAAATGAAATATATTGAATAATATCAAAATGAGTAGGGTATATTCAATTTGTTCCCAATGAATAAAAACTTTTCTGAAGTAATTGCAGAAACTAAGACATTTCGGAATTCAACAAACATTTACATGCTGAAATTAGAAAGTGGCTCTTATATGTAGGTGCTTTTTATACCTACTGGGTGCCTCTTTTGGTATTTTTTGTAGTATTATAATTTATTGTCGAAACATTAAGTACCTCTCTCGTTCAATTGAAAATGAATTCGGTCTACGAGAAAATCAAATTTTATTTTGAGAAAATGCACTTATTTAAAACAAATAAAAGATATGTTCAGAACAAGAGATTGGCGAATTTGAATCAACGTGGAGGATTTTTCAGTTCAAATTAATATACACTTGCAGAGCTTGGCAAATGTAATGTTACATGTGTGAAGCATTGATATAACTTTCGCAAAATGAGGGCAAAATTAAGAGTTGCAGTCAAAATTTAAAACATTCTCGTCGGGACTAGGTATACAACGCAGTACTTAACGATATAGTGGAGTTTTTTCTCAAGTAACCCAAACACCTCAATTTTATCCAATTATAATACTTACCCATGAAAATATCTTGTAAATTTGTAAGACCTCAGTCGTGTAAAATCTGTTTCATTATAGTAGATACAAAATAATCGGAAAAGAATTGCACTACCTAGAGACACATAAAACACTTTCTCCTAAAAATTAAAATCACAACACACATTTTCGTTCTATACAAAACTCATTTTATATTCAGTCGATCATAATATAGTTTTGTATATAGATTCACAAAACTCTTGTTATAAACGAATTGAAATATTTGAAGGGATACAGTTTTGAATTCAAACAAACAATATGTTTTCAGATCAAGTTGATAATACTCCCCATTTGAAACAGTCTATTTTTCTCTTCAAATAGGCGGTGTATTTTGATATGATATTATATTTTCTTGATTCAAAATAGTTCATCTTCGCAATAATATAATCAAGCGAATGAAGTCGTTGAAAGGCCCAAGAAATTTGATTTCTTCGTTAAAAAAATTGTGTTTCTCTTGTGGAACATGGCGCTTTTGGCATAAAGTAATTATTTATCTAATAGAGATAAACATTTCAAAGCAACCTATGATCTTCTTTGAAAGAAATACTTTTTACTGTGTAGCCAGTCTTCAAGTATGCCCACTGACTATATGTGAAAAGTGTTCGTTCCTTATACGAAAAATTGGGGAAATTTCGGATATGCGGTTGGTTATCTCGTTCACGGGCAGATGAGGCAATGACAAACCTGTTGTTTGTCAGACTCTGAGTCAGAAAAATGTTTACAAGTGGTACAAGCTTTTCATAGAAGGTCAGAAAAATATGAATGACGACGCTTGCCTTGGATTCTGAGGATATCGGCTTATCAGTTGGCACATACCATGAAACTTTTTCGTAAATTTTGGTCATGAAGCATGCCAGCCAAGTTCGTTCTGAAGTGGAATAAAAAAAATTGTTGAATGAATGAATATTTTTTGAAAAATGGAAATTTACCTAATTTTCTGAGCAATGGAAATGTACCCAATTTTTTGAGCAGACAGCTATTTCTCCCACAGTGAGCAAACTAGTATGATCTTGCATTTCAAGAGTATAGAAAAAATGTAATAATGCTTATTGTTCATTAATGAACACATTCAAGAAATTCATATTTTTTCTGAAAGGAGCTGATTATTCTAAACTTCCTTTATGCATTAGCCGCACTAATGATTCTGGATCCAACTCCATTGTCTTGCCTGCAAACTATATAAATATTTATAGCGCAGTTCTGAGACGAAATTAGGTCGACAAACAACTTATTATCTCTGAATACCTGGATATAATAGTCTTAAGAAATACGAAACTCCAGACAGGAAGAACCAACTCAGCAAGAATCGAAGCTCATTAGTTGAAGGTAAATCAGGAGAATTAATATTGATTCGACTCAACAGCGGTGTTCACTTAAATTTCCTTTCATAAATTTTCTCGAAATAGAAATTTCTGTACGATTCATTCCCAGCTTTGATATCTTATTCATTCGTTACGTTATTTGAGTGGTATACTTTTCAGTTGATTTATTCTTTTCAAGAAAGGGAGACACGCTTTTGACCAAAGTATAACAGAAACACTGTCTGTTCATAACTTAGGGTGAGGTGAATTCATCCAAAAAAATTCATTTACTCATCAATTTTCATTTTGCTTTTTTCGAAGTAGGTATATACTACTCCTCAGATATAATACACTTGTGCCAGGGTTCTTTCGATTAGATTCATTTTTTATCTCCTCAATCGTCGTTTTTCATGGGTCTATTCAATTTTGGGAGAAAACAGTTGCAGGGGTCAAATCAGGTGGATACGCTGGCTAAGGCATAATAACGGTCTTGTTTTAGCCAAAATATTACTAACAAGAAATGACTAGTGAGTAGGCCAGGTACCAGAGGTGCATAACTTCGAGAAAATACTCTTATCGAGCATTCAACCATGTGACAAAAACTCCTGGTGCACTACGCCACGATAATCGAAAAAATCAGTGATCAACCCCTTGACATTTCTTCGAATTTTGCGTGCTTTTGTGGTCTTGGCTCTCCTGGAATCTTCCATTGGGACGATTGCAGTTAGATAATGTTATATAATTTCAAAAATATCCTTAAGGAACAGAATGACAATAACATTAGTTACAAATACAAGCTATTGAATTGAACTGGCCGATACTTGATGAAAATCCATATTAAAACTAATTAATACAGTTTACTGTATGATTTTCACTAAAAAGGGTTTTACAAAATCCGCGACAGGTGTTTCGCTATACAATAGCTTCCTCAAGCATAAACAGCTTCCTCAAGAGTAAACAGTTTACGCTTGAGGAAGCTATTGTATAGCGAAACACATACCACGGTTTTTGTAAAACACTTTTATAGGGAAAATCATACAATAAACTGTAATAATAAATAAAATAAGTAAAACAGTATAGTGAAACAATATAACCACGCGCAGGAAAAAAAATGTGATTCTTCTAGGTGTGAAAAGAAGATCAAGTGACTCAAAAATTATCATGGAAGCTTTTCAGTATGTATTCGATGACGACGTGTTGAAGTTGACAATAACATTGAAAAATCAATTCATTGTAAGCATATATAGCAAGTTTTCACAAAAAAGAGGAGCGTTACCTACCAATGTAACCGAATTATCACGTTTCATTGGTCTTCTATAACTTATTGGACTGTACAGAGTAGAAAAAATTAACCTGCAAGATCTTCAGACTACTGATGGCTCTAGTGTAGGAATTTTTCGATCCACAAAGTGTCTTCGGAGATTCAGGCTCTAGCTTCATACACTGAGATTTGATATTCTTGAATCTCGATTAGAGAGAAAAATAGATCATATGGCGACGATTCGAATTGTTTGAAACATTTGTAAGAAACTATCCATGACTTTATTCTGTTGAAGAAGTTGTCACAATCGAGGCAGATGTGATTTTACGCAATATTATCCATCGAAACCTGCCAAATGTGGCATCAAAATACTTGCCTTAGTAGATTTATGGGTTAACTATACATATCATCTTGAAATTCATGCTAGTCAGCAGCCAGAAGGACAATTTCATTCATTGAGTCACAAAAGTATAAATGTGCTATACAGATTAGTGACTCCCATCAGTCAGGAGGGAACGGTATGGCTCGTTACGCTGAAGAAGAATTTCTAAAGAAATTAAGGTAATCAAACACAAGCCAACTTGTTCTACAATGTTTGCCTCTAGAAAAATATGGATAATACAATAGATGAATATACAGGTGATTAAAAAAATATATCAGTGTCAGTGTCACTGAGGGCTAGGTCTTTCTGAACTAGGAGAAGACCTGGGATGACCATCTGATTGTCAAACGAACACTCCGAAGGTACCGATGATAGCGAAACATCTCTTGCAGATTCACTACAACTACCTCCAGAAAAGAATCATCCGCCTGATTGAAGACGAGAACATCACTTGCAAACTTGATAATCTGGAACATAGAAGAAAAGTTGGAGATTGTTCTCTCTTCTATATATACTTCCACGGGAAGTCTTTAAGTGACTTGGAACATTCGATTCCACGAAGAACGCGGTACATATTCGAGAGGATCAGGAGCACTTCTCATGGCTGGTGGGTGTACGTATAGTCCTGCAGACATAGGAAGGCGTATCTCTGAAATGTCTCATGAAGTCTGTGGATTCTTCTTCACAAGAACGTTGAGGCCAGATTTTCAGAAGTTATGCTAAGTCCCCCTCTTGCCAGCTGACCTAAACGACCTCTCAGCAAATAAAGCTAACGGCTCCTTTAAGGAGCTGGATATATGTAGTCAAAATTGGATAGGTGTGAACCACGAAAAATATTTCCAGATTGCAATACAAGGACGAATGAACCCGTCCAGTGCTTGTAATCGTATGTTAGAAGGTAAGACCTCGTTAATCCTCAGCTCGCACAAGTATTGACCCATGTAGGTTATCGTTTCTAGGCTTGCAACAGCTGGTTAATGATAAAACAGATTTTGACGCGCTTTGAATCTCCTTTTAGGTTGAGAATGCTGTCAGTTGAGAGAAGTTTTTCGTTTTTCTGGCTGAGAACATAATTTCCACTAGATTTGGACTACATAATTACACTGAATTTGTTATGGCACTATGTTCTGCTATTTTACTAAACAAAAATTGCATTAAACAACACATCACTCAAAAAATTAAATATGATATATTGTGTCTCCTTGAGAATTATTATTTCTGTCAATTATCACAATGTCGATTATTTGGAAATGTGATGAATATTGAGTATTTTCCCATTAATTTTCCAATTTTTTTCATTCCAGGGTCAAGTTGTGATATCATAATAAGTAGCGATACGAATAGGAATGGAACAATCATGAGTCCGTCTTATCCTTCACCATATCCACCGAAAACGACATGCAGATACGAATTTCAAGGAAGAGGAAAGGAGCGAGTTCGAATCGTCTTCCAGGATTTCAATCTGTATCACACGTCAGAAGTGACAAAAAAGTAAGTTGGTGACTAAATAAAATTTTCATCAATACTGATAATTATAATTAATGAGATGAACAATCTTTGTATAATTTTTACTGATGTGTTTCTCTCGGCACATTGCATACTTAGTATCTGACTATTATAGAAAAATGGGCTTTGTCTTAAGATCTAGCCGTGAATTCAATCACGATACTTGTTTGTTACTCTTTACCTCCATTGTTCGTTCTGAACTGAAATATTGTTGAATTTCACTAGTTCGGACTTCCGTTGTCTAATATGTAAAATGACTTGAATTTCCCGAAACCACTGAAAAAGAAGAATTAAAAATAAATACCTGAAATAACAATTATATTAAGCAAATATAACCTGATATGAAATAATAGTGAAATGAAATACAAATAAAATTAAAACGATTGAACAAAAATAAAGAAATACAAATAAATATAAATAAAAAAAGTTAGGAGATTCCAAGCCACGTTAGTTCACGACGTTTCGATTGTTAGCATCTACAATCGTCTTCGGGTGATGA
This sequence comes from Leptinotarsa texana, assembly GCA_015342105.1. Classification (NCBI taxonomy): domain Eukaryota; kingdom Metazoa; phylum Arthropoda; class Insecta; order Coleoptera; family Chrysomelidae; genus Leptinotarsa; species Leptinotarsa texana. The sequence continues at coordinate 6,457 of WOGN01003409.1, forward strand.
CTGAACTGATTCCCCCGAGAGATAACTATTTATGGGTCGTTCGAGTACTTTCACTTATCTCCACTTTCTATTTTTCCACTTCACTGGTTCAGTGGGAGTTGACCGTTTGGCGGGAGTTGGCCCAACAACGTATTCAGCCAAGCTAGCGTAGAAATAGAAAACATATGGAAACCCATCATCAAGCGAAAAATGGCCAACTCCCGCCAAACGGTCCTCTCCCACTGAACCAGTGAAGCGGAAAAAAGTGGGGTTAAGTGGAAGTACTCGAACGACCCATAAATAATCATCTCTCGGAGGAATCAGTCCAAAAAAGCAGTATATGTGGTAGCAAATTCGGAGGGAGAGGCTTCTTAGCGACCATGAGCCAGTCCATAGCTGTAGATTACTCGCTTTCTGAATGAAAATTATAATAAATATTCTTAGTTTGTTGAGGAACTCCATCATGCTATTAATTTTCTAATAGTTGATTCAGTTCAATTTTGACTATTACATTTTTAAAATTTCATGAACTCTACAATTTTTTTCAAATTCTATTCCATGTACTATCTATCACCTTATTGACTGTTATGAAATTTCCTTCGTAGCTGTTATAGAAAATGAACCGTATTCAATTCAAAGAAAGTTTATATTGTTACTATAAGAGTTGAACATTCGTTTGTTCCACAATTTTTCATTTATAACTGATAGAAAAATGATGGCGACCCATATCGGAGTAAATATAGATATGTAAAAAATATATCTGGGGTCAAGTTTAAAAAGTATCAGGAATCGTTCTTCAGAAACAAGTGTCGTAATTTTAAAAAAGTGTACTGAAACAACTGAAATCTCAAATAACTTGTAAAGCTGTTACACTCTGTGTAATTCCTCAGGTATAATATATTCATGTATGCTTTTAGTCTCATAAAACATGTAATGTTGTACTCTCGAACGTGACAGTTGATTGTTCTTGTAAACCCCTACATTTCAATAATAAATTTTTATAGTTTCGTGCCTGTCTGTAATGTTTTCGTGGAAGAAACTGCGAGAGAAGAAGTAGACGAGATCCAAACATTCATTTGTAGGGAATGTTTCACCTAAAGCAGACTTTTTATTAATAATTACATTATTTCTGATTTCCCAAATGAAACATTGTTCTCTAACTATTTAATTCTGAGGTCACAGAGAAAAAGGGGAATTTCTCTCATAAGCTCATTGATTTTCCTGTAATAAGTACGATTATTCCATTGTCGTTGATTGTTCAACAATTTGTGAATCACTTCATTACATTCGTTTTGGAAATTCAGGTTGAATAAAATTAATTCATTGTTCCACCCTGTAGATTGTATTGAATGACATTCTGGCAGTCCGGATTATCATCACTGTATCGTTTGAGGTTTTATTGGAGAAAATCCAAATCTATACGGGCTCCGAACTGTAAATACTTATAGTGAAGTAAATTAGTTTTCTTGAGTCCTATTTCCTGATATCAGAGGGTATAAGCAATATATCTTCAAGGAATCACACAGTAAGGTAGGACGTCGTTAATCCCCAGCTCGCACAAGTTTCGACTTGTGGTTAATCGAAAAACAGATTTTTTCAATAGAATTTGAGCCTTCTACAGAACATACTTCGAAATTCGTGAAAGAAGTATTCTGCAATCTCGTTCACCCATCTAGAGTATAGTTCGAGACCAATATAACAAGGAGATTGCAGTTGCTGTATTTCTCGATATTGAAGGAGAATTTGACAATGCACTACCTAAATTTATAGTATCATCTCTGGCTAGGAAAGATATAGAATCGACCCTAACTGGCTAGATCTATGCCATATTGGTAAACAGAGCAACTGCGACTCTTCGAAGCGAGGCCATTAGGTTCAGAGTCACCATAGGCTGCCCTCAATGTGGGGTATTATCTCTCCTTCTGTGGTCGCTCCTGATGCTCTAGACAGAAAAAAATCAGATCTGCAAGCGTATGCAGATGACCTCGTCATCTTGGCAAGATCCATGGCAGAATAGGTAGTTTAGGTATAATATCTTCCGAAGCAGGATGGACGTCGTTCACAATTGGTGACTGAAGAAGCAGATGTCTGTCAACCCCAGCAAAACTGTGATAATTCCCTTCACCAGGAGAAAAAAATTAGACGATCTAACACCACTTTTCTTCAATGGTGAGTCCATTCCATTTAGAACGAAAATTGAATATCTTGGCATTGTCCTTGATAAACGCTTGCTTGAAGAAAGAAGCCAGAGTGTCCCTATGAACATGTCGAAGGAGTTCTGGTGAAACTTAGGGTTTAGGTCCAAAACAAATCCAATAGATTTGTGGGATGATTGATACAATTACCTGGTCACCGAAGACTTTATAGATAACGGCCCAGGCGAAGATATCTGACTCACAGAGACAGGCTAGTCTGACCATCAATGGTGCCATCAGTGCTACACTCAGCGACCATGGAGATCCTTCTAGATCTACCTCCTTCCCACATTTTTCTAGAAAGAGAAGCTAAATGGACTGCATATAGACTTGTGCACATTGACAATTGCACAAATCAGTTGAATGCAGAGTGCCACAGGCTGTTGGTTTACACTGAAACTCACAGCATTCTCAAAATGACCTCTGACTTTATGCCTCCAACTGTCAACTACGAACTGCCTTATGAAGTACTGTTCCCGAGCAGAGAGGACGGATCCTCCGAGAGAAGGAAATATCAAAAGCAGATAGTTGTTGGTTCACAGGTGGATCAAAAACATCTTTCGGTTCTGGTGCAGGTGTTTTCAGTCGCAGACCTAGGACAGAGATATCAACCTGCCTAGGAACCTATGCGGCTGTATTTCGAGTGGAAATTTACGCTATTGAATTGTGTGCATAGATAATGAAAAAATCCAACCTCATACACAAGTCAATAAAAATATTCTCGGACAATCAAGCGGTGTTGAAAGCTCTTGAATTTTACGTCTGAATTGGTAGCAAATTGCCGAAAACGACTCTCCTCCATAGAAAGACCTAACAGATTGTCTCTGGTCTGGATTCCTGGCCATACTGGACTGGTGGTGCAAGCAGCTTTATCGGACCGGAATCTGTCATTGGCATCGCTTTAGGCTTTGCCAAACAAAGATTGAACACCTGGATGGCAAGAAAATTTATGGACATTCGACAGAATCTTCCAGGATTGAATCACTCCAAAGCGTTCATTCATCCTTCGACAGAGCCGTACTCTTTCCATCTGAACTGAAAGATCACTCACCATACGATTTAATCGACTTCGTTAAGAAGCTGGGTTTATTTGCTCTTGTGTGAATAGGTGTGAGCCATATTAAACCGTTATGGATTGCGGTGGAGGGTCGAATAGATCCCCTCACTTTGGACCCAACCTTATCTAACCTAACTAATCTAACAATTTTACACTTATTACTTCCGTGAAGTTGGACATTGTCCTGTGAAATATATGTTAATCAGTTTTGTATTTCTTCGTCCCACCGTGAAAGCTGTTCAGCTTTTTTTTACAATCAGATAGCCACTCTTTCAGCTTCGACACTCCATTTCAATGATATATTAGTTAATTAGGTTCCCATTGTCATATTCTTCTCTAATGTGGAAGAAAAATTCTTATCCAAAGAAAACAGTACTAGTTCTTTTTCTAGCGATGACATCACATTTTTTCCTCTAGTTTTCTCATAACATAGCCCTCAATATTACTGGAGTTTTTCCCCAACACCATATCGTTATTTTCAACACCTCAACACGTGTTTAGATCATCAAGTGATCATCTTCAAAGAGGAAGATTAAAGCAGTTTTAATTTTCCTCTTTGAAGATGATCACTTGGTGATTGAAACACGTGTCGAGGTGTTAAATATAACGATTTGGTTTTGGGGAAAAACTCCAGTAATATTCATTACTATACCAAAGGTTCCAGACAGTGCATCATAAGTACATAACACTCACATCAAGATTACTTGCTTTCTCCCTGCTATTTGAGTTGTTTTTAGAGTCCCAGGCAGTTCGGATTCGAATACAAAAAACTTCGACTACTTGGCTATCTGCCTCATAGCTTGCTCCACAACTACCTCTTTCGAGATACTCCAGAATACACATCTGTGTAATAAGTAAATGAGATATGATGGAGGTGGATACCAGAGGATTAGATAAATTGGATCTTAGCTTTGAATGATTCAGGAATACGAGGTGTGGCAAATGAATCATTTTCAGATTATTTGAGTTGCTGCAAACAGTATGTAGAAATAGGAAATGGAATCAACGAAGAGGAATTTATAAAAAATGGAGTATCACAAGGTGTTAGAGCTACTAGTTTTTTTTACTATATATAAATATTCTACTCATCATCCATGAAACTACTGGTAAAATTGTGAGCTTCGCTGATGACACTGCCATTCTATATACTGCAGAAACCTGGGAGAGTCTGAAAATAAAAAGGGAAAACGATTTGTTAAAAATTATCAATTGGTTTGACCGTTAGTTGCTTACCGTAAATTTTGACAAAACTTTTGATATACTTTTTTGAATTACAGAACTGACTTACCTAAGTTCAAGGAACTCACACTGGGAAAAACCAATCAACAGATTGCCATCAAACAAGTAGAGAGAGTCTAATATCTAGGGGTTACAATAGATTGTCATTTGAGATGGAATCATCAAATCGATGAAGTAACTAAAAGTTTGAGACCATTGTTATATAGATTCAAATGCTTCAATAGAATATTAGATACTCGTTCCCTCAAAACTCTATATTATGCTCGTGTGGAGTCACGACTGCGTGGAAAAAAATACGTATCCGTCAAAAAAGCCTTTTGAGGATGCAGTTATCCTCAGCGTCAGAAAGTTATATTCACACGACAATTTTCATAAGTACAAATAAATACACCCTTCAACAGTTAGAGCATAGTTATACCACAAAATATAAAGCAAAAATGTTAGTACAAATACAGACAACAAAAAAATCGGTGGGACAACGTTGTTACAGTTTTTTAGCAAATAAATTCTAAAACTTTCTAGACGATATGCATAAAAATAAGCTAATGAAAGTCAACTCGATATCACTAATGAAAATTATATTCAAAAAG
>WOGN01003411.1:4849-15306 GCA_015342105.1 Leptinotarsa texana
TACCTCTTGTGAGTGGGGTTGTTCCACCCCGAAGTAATTATACGTCTCTCGGGCATCCAAATGGTGTAGGATACTTCCATCTACGAGCTGCACATCCTCTCCGTAGACCCCGTATCATCCTCTTTTGAGATGGACCATTGTACATTTGTCTATCCCGAATTTCATACCGATAGCATGCGTGTTCTCTTCCACCACCCTCAAAGACTGATGGAGATCCATCTCCCCAGTCATAAAATTTAAGATCATTCATATAAAACAAATGGGTGACCTTGTACCTCCGGTTTCCGGGGGTGCTACAGTTATACCCTCGAGTATTTCGGAGCGCTATTATTATTATACAATTTTTCGATACAATTTTTTTAGTACGATTTGACTTCAGCTTCAAAAAAGACGAATACCTTTTCACAGGCGCTAAACTTCTTCCCACCGAGCATTTTCTTGAGGTATGAGAATAGGAATGAGTCGCTGGGGGGCAGATCTAGAGAATACGGTGGATACGGAAGCAATTCGAAGCCCAATTCATGCAAGTTTGGCATAGTTTTCATTGATTCGTGACACGTTGCATTGTCTTGATGAAACATCACTTTCTTCTTCTTCAAATGAAATGGAATAACGGTATGTAAAAGTCGCTGTTGATGGTTTTTCTTTCCAAGATAGTCAATGAATATTAAACCATGAGCTTCCCAAAATACTGATACGATAACCTTCCGCTTTGATTCTTGTGTGTAATGATGCAGTCATGTTTCATCCATTGTCACATATCGACACATAAATTCGGGTTTTTTTATGGCAGGACAACGTCAAACACTGCTTCATCAATTCTTTGTTGTTTTTGATCGATTGTGAGCTCACGCGGCACCACTTTGAACACAGCTCTCGCATACCCAAATATACATGCACAATATGTCAAACAAGTTCCTTTAATATGTTTAGAGCTTCAGCTATTTCAAAAAATTTCACTTTGCGGTCATCCAAAATTATTTTATGGACTTTTTTGATGTTTTCGTCTGTAACAGCCTCTTTAGGGAGTCCACTGCGTGCATGATCCTGCGTGCATTCTCCACTTCCTGGTGCAAAGTCCGAATAATGTATATCAAGCCAAGCCTTGACTTCAACAGTATTTTTTTCACCAAAAAGCAATGCATTAACAGCACTAGCAATACTAGTAGCGCCATCTTTAGCCTACGAACTTTGCAGACCACCCAATACTGACTAAATTCTACATAAATAGTGCTTTATATTTCCGAAATCCTTTCATATTATTCAAATATTTCAAAAAGGTAGAAGGTTATATGATTCGAATCTTTATATTGAATAAAACAATGATTAGGTAGAATTTAGTCAGTGACAACACACCTGAGGAAGGCTATTATATAGTGAAACACGTGATGTGATTTTACAAACTGTGTGAAAATGTCACAATAAACTTTTAATCGAATATTTTTTTCTATAATAACAGGAATATCAATATTCCCAAATAATTCAAATATTGAAAGGAAATAAACAAATTTCACTAAAATTTAATGACAGTACCCAAACTGATATTGAGTTATCCTCCTTGTCAAGTTCTCAAATAAAAGTGTTTCTTCAAGTACTTTTCATCTATTTTGCTTTGAAACTAGTAAAATAATGTTTTTATATAAATTTATTGAAATCAGTAGTTTTTTTCCCTTCATGAAAGAAAACATTTTTGCCATTGGAAATCCCACACAAATTCAATAATAACCCAGGCGTACACCTGTTACATAACAAATAACTGTAACCCAAAAATGATGAATAATTCCCGGAATTTACATAAGGTAAATAAATCATTCTGTCCTGAAGGCAAACAGTGGTTGTTAGTCATAAAAATGCGGAAAAGGCAATGACTCGTCTTCGGCAAGCAAGTTTTGTTTGTCGCAAACGAAATAAAGGAGTGGGCATATATTTTATGTATTATTGGGCATTGGACTCAAGTTCGTTTTTGGGGTCGATGAACATTTCTGCTGGGATGCGCTACCAGGTGGATCACTTTACTGCCAGCGGTAGTTGAAATCAGAATGTACATTCCTTTCCATTCCGAACCAAAATGTTTAATGAATAAGATATGCATTCAAGTAATTTTTGATTCATATGGGAACTTCGGGGTTATTGTAGACCTGCTGCAGCCACTTTTGTAACCTACTGAATTCCTGTCGCTGAGATTTTTGAGAAAACCCCTGTTTCAATATTTTTTATAGAGATGCACAAGCACTGCGTTAACATCCCTAAAACAGTCAAATAGAGTTGCCTGAGTGAAAGTGGCGACCCACATTGTATTTGAAAAGTGTATTTCGAGATGTGGATGAATTCAGGCGGACTAAGTCGATTTCACAAACGACACTTGAAACAATTTGATCTTCACAAATTTTATTTTCAAAATTTCACGACATGTTTTGCTATCACAGTAGCTTTTTCATAGTAAATAACATACCTTTATGTTGAGTTCACATAAATTCAAGTTCACATAATGTGCTTTTGGGGGGAGAAGGGATTAACAGTCAATATGTGCAATATTCTGAAAAATGAGAAATCAGAGATTATTAAAGCATTAAACGTTCCTGAGAACCTGCCTTTGTCATTAAGATGACGTGATTGCGCCAAGACATTTTGTAATTCCATTTGATAACCAACAAATTAATCTATACAGCTAGAGGAATTATTTGTCCTAAAATTATGATGACCAGTGTCGCAACATCCACCTTTTCAGACAAAACTGATGACTGGGTTATCATGGCATCTTATTCTACTTGGTATCTATCACATCAAGCCAAAGAGGTTTTTTCAATATGTAAAACCTCCTGTTGTCCCTGAAAATGTCTATTGGCAGCTGATATCTGGACTTCGCAATAGACATGTGCACTGTAGTCAGCAAAGTGAAATTATAGATTTCTGAAGAACACCAGCGTCAATCAGTGAGGTATTCGAGAAAAACCATCGATGGTTTCTTGTAAGGGATGGTCTTTGAGAAAGATGGAGAGTTGCGAAAAAAGGTGATCTGACAAACTAAAACGTCGAACTGTGTCAAAACTATTCTCTAGCTATTTTCAACGCAGCGTTGAGAGCTACTCAATACTTCGATCGATACCTCATCGCCTTTGATAATGTTTACCGTAGTAGTAGACATAAAAACTTGTAGACCATGACCAAAAAACCCAAAAAGTAACTTTGACGCAGTAACTTTTGGCCGTAAAAGTTTTACATTCATTGATCATAACATCGAAGTTCAATTTTCAAATTCTCATACTAGGCACAGTTGAAGACTTTGGAAAAGCATTCTCAATGTTTCTCAATTGCATTGTTTCAAGGATGGGTGACATTTGCAGAAAAGTCGCCTGTCGAGCTTTGCTTCCATACATCAGATCGATGATAATCTGAAATAAAGAAGTGGTTATGTTGATTTGCTGTTTTCACCATAATTTTCAATATCAGTAATAGTGAAGAAAACTTAAGTTACTAGAAATATTTCATTTGCTATAGCAAAGGTACTTCATCGGAGCCAGGCTGTTGTGGAACTAATCACTCACGTGAATGTTCACCTAAAAACTGGTTCTGTAGCCGTTCACTGAAAGAAGACTTGGGGCAGTTCGGCAAAAAAATAAGAGATATCAGGTTAGGTCCAAAAGACATTCTGATGAACTTTGCCTCAGTATACTGAAGCCAAGAACAGCCGTAAAATGTTATTGTTGGCTACGTTACACTAATAAAACGATTGTAGTATAGCAGCAGAGAGCAACTAAATGATTCCATTTTATATATCAACTTCCTCAACCCGAAATCCAATTTGAAATGGAGCGAACCTAAGGAACCATCACCAGAAGAGAGGATACCAAAGTAATTTCAAAAATGTCTGTCGATAGGAAAGCTTTCCTGCCACATGTTAAGATTGTTTCGACCGGATCAAAAAACTTGTGGAGAAACACAAGACGGAATCGATACTAAAATTATGAGAGCGAGCCCCAGTGGACCTTCTGCAACACTGGAAATTTACTGGTGTATATCGACAACAGTAACGAAACATGCACTTAGAGAAGGTACTCACATCATCGCGTTTGAAGAGACCAAAATACTTCATGGAACTGAGATCACTTGGCGAGCTCATCTAGGGAGACGATAGAAAGTCAAATTTCAACTGAAAATAAGAATGACTGAACATTAACGAAATCTGAAAAAATGTCAGTATGACAAAGAACACAATTGTTCAGTTAGAATATGCCCATTTAGTTTTCGGTTTTACTAGTAGAAAGGTACCACGTCAACAATCTCTAAAATGGTAAATTTCCGTGTATTGGAAGAGAAAATGGAAGCGATTTTATTTATGGTGCGACGCGTAACTTTCACGAAACCGAAAGGATTTTCGATGAATGTTTTCCGAATCGTCATATCTGTAGAAAATATTTGAGGGAACTTGTATCCACTACTTGTACCGGTAGTATACATAACAAAAATCCCCCATGTCATCCGTCCATTCTGGAAGAACAGCAAGTGCAAATAATTGGTGAAATGATAGTAAATCCGAAACAGTCTACTTATTTAGTCGCCAATGTTTGTGAGGTGTCTCCTTCTACTGGGTGGAAACTTTTGAAGAGGAATAGGTATCATCCAATTAACTGAAGATGACCCTGATCGAAGAACAGAATTCTTCGAAATCATAACGGAAACCATTGCAAGGCATCCCACCTAACTCCACAATATTTGTTTTCGTGACGAATGTACATTTTTTCAAACGGCAATGTTCAAAGATAAACTCGACTTTATTGGAGTAACACCAACCCTCACCTTTTCCGGAAAACACTTACCCAATACCCAGAAAAAATTACCGTTTGGGCTATATTGTAGGACATCTATTTATTGATCAAAATTTAACAGACGAACTGTATTTGAGTCTGCTGTAAACTACTGTTGACTCTCTCACCGCTGAAATCGTCGAAGCGAATCCTAATGAATTCGACATGAATATTGTATTCCAACAAGATGGAGCACCACCACATTACCCCAGACAAGTAAGAAACCATTTGGATACTACTTTTCTCGGCCGTTGGATTGGCCGTCGAGGTCCAGCTCGCTCACCAGATTTGAAACCTTTGGACTTTTTTATGGGGCTATTTCAAGCAAAAGGTGTACGAAAGTGAACCTGCTTCGATATTGGATATACGGCAGAGAATAATAAATATTTGTAGAGATATTGACGTTTCTATGTTCAAAAATGTTCGGCGTGAAATATCGGATAGGCTGTTCATATGTCAAGAAGTCTAAGGCAATCATTTCGAGCATCTTCTGAACTGACCTCAAGCTCATTACCTCATATTATGTAGTTAAATGTCAATGTTTTCAGGCAATTCAAGCATTAATTTCATTATCCCAAATTTCAATTTTGAGTCGACCCATTCAAAAAATAAAAGGAGGGAAACATTAAAGGAAATCACTCTATATATTACAAGGGTGCTTTCATTGTAGTAGTCACTGTGTAAATTTAGTCACCACAATTATTTTTCTATTCAAAAAGCAATAACCTTTCCCGATCTAACTAACTACCATTGGCGCTTTTGGCATCCATCTTCCGTAGGTTATACCTCTGAACATGGGTCCAACCGGTATTTGGATTGTATTTGCTGCATACACGAATGCAGTTTGTGTGCGGTGCAATGAATTCTAGAGTGGGCGCTCTGATCATCGGATGCACCCGGTTACAATTCGAAATTTATATACTCGTTCGTGACGGGTGCATTCGATTATCACATTTTCCAGAAAAATTTGCACGCCATTTTATTATTCATGGCCATTTCTTTCGCAGTACTCGTAAGGCGTTACCCAAAAAAAAGGTGGGCACTTGATTGTTTCTGGGAACATGATCGCATTCAAAAAGGTAGTTAATCATTGCTACTCTGATAATGGTGTATCCTGTGGCGGAGGAAACCATTATTCAAACAACAATTTATGTATCATTAATGATAATATTCACTGAGTAGCCCTAAGAAGTAGAGAACAAAAGATGAAGAGACGTACGTGTTCAATTTGAACTTGATTCAATTAGATATAGGAATAAAATACTTTGTCTAATTTCCACTTACTTATTGTTTTGATATTAATACGACCAAGGTTTCGGTTTTTACACCATTCTCAAGTGTTCAAGTAGTTCTAGTAGTGCTAGAACAATTGAGAATGGCGTAAAAACTGAAACCTTGGTCGTATTAATATCAATACATTAAGTAAGTGGAAATTAGACAATATATTTTATTTCTATATCTAATTGAAGATGAATTTCCACAAAATAAATAAGTCGTCAATATCACGAACTTGACTTTGTTGAACGAAAAGATTTTGTTTAACGTGTTTATTCAATGAGTCTTTATGTTTATAGAATAACTGACAAGAAAGAAATATCATCAGAATATTGAAGGAGAAAGGTGTTTTCTATCTGAAAGCAAACGAAGGCAATAAGGTTATGCTTTTGGACAAGTCAGATTATTGTCAGAGAATCATTTAAAAAAACCTTTTTTGTGGGGGACTCAATATTTTATACTTTTTTTTTGGGTTTGTAGCATTTCACTATCTGAAAAAATGAAAGCTAAATCGATAGAGAATCTACTGGAGTGTAGTAAAAGGCAAACTGAAAAATTCACCCCGAAAAGTTACTGTGTTATATAAACTAAAAGTCCAATTAGTCAGTAACTTATCGTATTCGTAAATTTTACCTATAAATCATTTGAAAATATCAAATATTGAATTTAGATTTCTTAAGTGGTTGATTTTTTGGAAAATATCCCCTTAAATTTCCTTTGACACAAGTCAAAAAAATTAAATATCCAGATGTCACACGCCACAGTCTACATGAACACACATACCGGATGTTTTATGAGAATTTAGTTATGATATTGATATGATTATGATTGATATTTCTGTTTTCAACCTCTCTGATGACAACTACCAAGCTATTCGAAATACAATTGTTGCCTGCTAAAAAAATATATGCAGATTCTTTGAGTTTTCTAACTTTTCATGACTCGCTTTTCGACGTTTCGTCTTCTGGCAACCATCATCAACTTGATTTTTTATTATGGTAGCGTCCATAATATTCTGTTTTGAATAGAACCAGATTTTACCTTTTAATGATGTATCATAAACTATTTTTGGAGATATTGCAAAAAAATTGAAAAAGACACAATGTCTAATTTATCTCATAAACACGTGATTCATCAAATTTTGATTGTTGATTCTGTCTTAGTAATTTTTCATTGACTTTTCAAACGAACCAAACTCGGTGAGATTTTGATTCAATAACTTGAACATAGTTAGATGTAGTTGTCGTCTTTCGAGATAGAAGTTTAAATACATTTTCGATGTCCTAACATTGTTACTATCGTATTTGTATCATATTTAATTTTTCTTCATTCGTCAAAACCATTTTTCAACAAAAAATCAATAACTTGTACAATAACCTATTTTGAAAAAAATTGAAAGGGTAAAATCTGGTTCTATTCAAAACAGAAAAAATCCAATGTAGTGCCCATAAGAAAATATAAAGTTGATGATGGTGGCCGGACGACGAAACATCGGATAGCAAATCTGAAAACACCATTATGTAGCAGGAAAAAAGTGGCAATGTTGAAGTGTAATTTATTTTCGAATCTTTCGGAAAATGAAGCCAGGAAAAAATAAAAACCATTTTCCGAAATTTATGTTTTTTTCGGATATCTCCGGATATACTCGGAATTTTAAAACTTCCTCAACGGCATATTGTTAGTCACGTAAATGCGCAACTTTGCTCCAATTTAACCATATTCGTATCTCTCTTATCCAAAATCCCAATGGTGAGGATCGAATTTGAAACACCCTGTATAGCGTGATCACCAGATGATTTTAGAATATGTTCGGCTAACCCCGATCCTGCTATGTATTTTCTCCTTATATATTCACGATGTTGATTTTTTCTCACATCTAGGGGTGTAGAGGTTTCACCTATATGTATAACTTTTCCACAGGACAGGGAATATTGTAATTACAATTTTTCGTTCTTACAACCGTATTTTTGGGTTCAGTTTTCTGTCAAAAGAGATGTCAACGTTCTAAAAGTTATTCTTACATTATACTTATAATCGATGCGTCTCAATTTCTCAGACAAACCGGTAACATAAGGTATGACGTAAGTTGTGAGGTTTTTTAATGTTTCTACAAGAGATCCATAAAAATAGAATCCATTGTATGCAAGTGATCAAAACCTAGAACAGCAAGATTTTTTGTTTCTGAATATGATATTGGAAAGCAATTGACAAATAATGGAGTTCAAATAGCATTTGCGTTTTTACAAGTCATGAGTTATTAAAAATGTCGCCACGACACGTGACATAGTCTTTTGATAATATGTTTTGTTTAAATGGTGAAGTCGTTTGATTACTGTCGGATAATTTAAGACAAAAATCTGAAGTCTATATGATGTTCATCTAGCCTCTCTCCCAAAAAGGTATGTAGAGTGGGTAAGCTTAGGAAAATGTCCTTCCTTCTGATGGAGGAACCAAAGATAGTCTGACAAGTCTGTTTCTGTACACTAGATAGGTTTGACTGAAACATTTGGTGTACAGGTTTCAACAACTAGGCAATTGTTCCGTACGTGATCCAAAGTTTGAGGTAAATGTGAATAGTAATGAATAATTCTTTATGAAAAAAATCATATATCAGTAAACTGAGCTTTTTAAAATTATTCATCCATGTATGATACCAACTACAAACGTAACGTATCGCATTCAAGTCAAGTTTTTTTGAATGAAATGTCATAATAGTATTTGAAAAAATTGAGAATTACATCTGTTGAAAATCTGATTATGTTAAAATCTGTTTTTCCGTTAACCAGTTGTCGCTCCTCTATGAACGACAACTCTCAAAAGTCGAAACTTGTGCTAGCTAAGGACTAACGAACTCTTACCTTTTACTATGTGATTTTCAATACGGGTTGGACGATAGAAAGTGAAATTTGATCGTCCAACCTTGCGGTTCGAGCCACCGGTTCGCACAGCGGTCGATTAAATGAGTTGACTAAACGACACACGTCAACCCACCAGGCTATCGTCCCACCTTAAGTGTGCAGCATGTGGCATTTGCTTTAGTCAGTCGCACAACCAAAATACAGATACTGACGAAAGTTGGTGTATGTTCGGTAATCATTTCAGGTGCACTTAGAATTGTTGCAGGTGAAACAGCATACCAGGTAGGTCTAAATATAAAAATTACTCAAGAGTAAAGTACCCTCATTTCAGAAACTTCAGCAAAATGTTACAGAAAAGTTGTTTACAGTTGGAAGTTATGCCTCAATACCAAAACATGGCCACCAACGACATTTTTTAGTTTTTCATTTTTTTTTCGTTAATTTTTTCCCAGTTTGTAATTTCTCTATAAACACCCTAAACGCTTCATAAGTTGATCATAACAAAATAAGTTGAGCATTAATGCATATTTGTGCAATTTACTTGGATTTAAATTTTTTTAGGAAATCACAAACTTCATGTTTGTTGCAACGATATTTGACACAACTTCAAAATCTGGCAAACCATATTTTTTACAAGGTAAAAAAAATTGAAATGGTAATATGTATATTCAAAAACTCTCATTTGAAGTGAACATTTTATATTTGAAATGTTAATGCGAAGCTATACAAATTGATCGACAAACATGAAATTCTTTCAAAATATTCGCAGATACCAAAAAAACAAAACAAATGATGGTTGAAATAAATAAATATTAACAAAATAATAATACAATGTTTTCATTTGTATTTAAAAGCGGTGCAGATGGTTTTGACAATTTTTATCAGGAAAGTGTGAAGAAAAAATTATTGACATGTTTCTGTGTGTCTACCTTTCCGTTCAATGAAATTCACAAAAAGGAAATCGCAACACACTTGCTACAATATTTCTGCAATGAAATCGTATCAAATCTTCAAACTCCTCAGCATTTAATATTGTGAATATTGGCCAAATAGTGAATATTTGGCTTTAAAAATCCCCATGAAAATCCATTGAAGTAAGATCTGGCAAACGAAAAGGTCACAGTAGATCAGTATTTCGTCCTAACCATTTATCACCAAATTTCCATTTTGAAACAATTCTAGTAGAATGAGCAGGATATCCATCATATACATGCCGTTAGTTCGGCACTATTAATTTGTTGTTGACAATACCACACCATCCGTCTGACCACCTCATACAGTTGTGGGAAGAGACATCGCCATTTGTGCACGTGAATTCGTCTCCAAAAAAAAGTGCGTTTATAGAAATCATGTTGATCTTATATTTGTTTTTGAATCCATATGTAGAAATCACACCCTAAGATATAGTTTAATTTTTCAACTCTTTTTAACAGAGCTTTGTTTAACACTTGTTTGACTAAAAGTTTCTTCTAGGATTTTCAGCAACTGCCTGAAGTACCTCGAATTGATTTTCCTCAGT
>WOGN01003412.1:0-15305 GCA_015342105.1 Leptinotarsa texana
TTCGCAGTTGTCGGTTGATTGGTCAAACCACCAACACTGACATAAAAACTTGGCAAGTTGACTTGGGTGTCACACCAATAGGTGGTTCCATTTATGTTTCACTTACTTACTTTTATCAAGTACTTTTCTGGTTTTTCACCAGGACCGCCTGCCCGGTACTGACGATGCCCAATAGGCTGAAACAGCTGCCTACCGGTGGCTCTTAAATCGGAATCAATATGGGAATGATCAGAAAGTACTTATCTATTCATATTTTGATTTTTATATGCAGTATATATACATATACTGCATTCAAATCATTTACTCTCAACGAATTGAATAAATGAACAAACAAACAAAATACAGTAGTGACCAAGACAATAGACCAACACCAAGTATTTAGTTGAAGGGCATTGAAAAAAAACATTGTATTTTTAAAGGCGGTATAAATAGATATTCCTTTGAATTATACCGTCAACAGACACACTGTACCCATCAATAGGACCGACTTAGTTTATTCCATAGAGCGCGTTGAATAAAAAGTTACACAACATGGTAGCTGCAACACGTTTATAATTCTGCAAGAATACAATATCTGCCCAAAATAAAACGTAAGGAGGAAGTAGTGGAATTCTTAAGGAACTCAAGGAAAACAACAACTTTTTGGAGCCGAAAATATCCACTGGCAGAAAGTGTTTGGTTATCGATGAACAAGTCAAGAATTCTATTAGGAGAACAGTAACTTCTATTTACATAAAAAAAAAATACCTATATTAGATAAGGTTTCGTCAGTTACTCGTGAAGACAATTTTTTCCTGATATAAGAAGAACTAGATTATGAAAGGCATTACAAAAGCTGAACTTCACTTTTGGGAAACAAGATAGAAAGAGCATGTTAATAGAAACATCATAGATTGCAGAATGAAGAAGAAATTTTTTAAGAGAAATAAAGAAAGTCAGAACACTGGGTGAATCTATTATATTATCAGTCTTGAAAAAAAATTATATCAAGTTGATTTACATCAAAACACGAATTATAACTACAAATTATAATGTTTTGAAAATGGATAGTCTTCAAAACGTCACCAGATGATACATATTTATTTTTATATACAGAATTTTATAAATTCATCTTACTGATACATTAGATTTTTCTTCAAAAAGCTAATTTATGTAGAAGGTAACAATCCTACATAAAAAACTATTGAATTGTTCCTTTAAAAATAAAATATTTAAACTAAATTAGTTTTTACGATATTTCAATTATCTTCGCATCATACAGAATATATCATTGAAAAATTTATATTAATACCCCGGCGTCTGTTAATACTATTTTAACGCAATATGACATACAGCGTCAGCTGCCTCTTTTGAAGTTCTTTGTCGCCAGTCACTATTTCAATGGCTCTCCAGCGGCGTCCTCAAGAGGCATATCGGGTAGAAATATCTCTGACTTTGTGGATGAATTGCAGTGCTACTTGCTTGAGACAACTATGTTCCTTTCTTTGATGTACAGGCATGCTTTCATTCTTGAAATCATTTCACTCTCAGACATTATCGAATGAACTACAGTGATGATAATTCAAGTTGTACAATTGTAATCGATCATGTTTTCAGGACTTGCCTGACTACTATGTTATTCATTCTTTCTCTGATTATAATTTGAATTTTGCCAAAATATCTCGATGGTGGGAAAAAGCTTTATGGCTTCCTACTTCCCGATTATCTGAACAAAAAATGTGAGAAAAAAATGTTAAGGATATATATAGTTCAAACACGAAAGTTCCTTTCAGATACAAGCTGGAAAAAACCTTTCTGAAACAACTACTTCCACGTGAAGATTGAATTACAAAAAAAAAAGTTTCGAAATCACCACTTTTATATCTGTTTCTGTTGGAGTCTGTTTTTTGTAGCTCTCTACAAACGACAACCATCAAAAATAAAATTTGTCCTTGCTCAAGGGTTAACAAGGTCTTACTTTTCAACGTGCGATTATCAGCATGCACATTGAATTACTCTTTTCCATTCAGTTTGTACTACAAATATTCGTTATGGAACTGAAACATATATCATTCATGTCATATGAGAGAGTTATGGAACACTATTATCTTCAATGATGTACTTTAGAGTTTCGAGACAAAATACCTGTCTTGTCATCAGCACCGTTTTGGATACTATTATACAACGAAGTAGTTATAACATTAGGACTTTATGTCACCGGAAAATTTCATTCGATTGAAAAAGACATATTTTCAGAAGAGATCAGTTTTTTGGGAAAAACAGTTTTTACCTTTCTACTTCTCCATCATGTTATGACATTTTATCACAAATCTATTTCATATCACATTTTGTAGTGTTCCTATGAATATCTGTTAGAGTTAGTTCCATAACGAATGTTTGTAGTTTGAGTAAACTGAATGTTCATATGAAAATGGTTGTTTCGAAAGGATATTATTCTTTCTTGTAATTCATTGTTGAGTGTATTTAGATATATGTATACTCCTCTCAAGTGAGCCCTATTATTTTGTAGAGACATTTGTTAGGCAACTGAGAAGACATAACAAAAGATTTTTGAGAATCATACTTGCATCAGGAAAATCTCAATGGAACTACTGTATCCAAACTGTAATAATCGAGGGTAGAGAAGTAACACCAACAATACATTCATCAAGTGTGTACCAGACCCCAGAGATATACAGAAATTCTCATTCAACCAAAGGAAACAAAACTGCACTCACTATCAACTCACTAATTGAATTTTTATTTCAAATTGCCCGATAATTAAGCAATGAAAGACCTTATTTACCCGAATATTCACCTGTCAACCCAAATAATAATATTATCTACCAGATTACTCACATGACATGGGCTTTAATCGCTAAACGTACGCCTTCTAATTGGGGATTGTAAAATCAAGCCACCCTTGACTGGCAACCCACTGCCGATTGTTCGAGTATCGGGTTACTAGGGTTACTGCTATTCATTCGTCTAAGCATACTGTGATTTTATTAAGTTCCTCTGACACGTACTTCACCTACGTATTGGAAAAGGGCAGTGTAAAGTGGTCTAAGGGTTTATTATTTTTCTTTTGAGGGAAAGAGCAGTAGACTGTTCTTAGTCCAAAAATTGTTACTTCTATGACAGAATGTGAACTATCTCACTCAAATAATATAACAAAGTGATAGCAATATCGGATGAATTCGAAATATGATTCTTCTCAATGATTGCTTGTTCATAAGTGTATTTTTCTAGTAGGCTTTGTGATTCTTATTAATCAGTCTCCTGATCTGGTCCCGTATCAAAAATAATGGAACCTCCACAATTTTCTAGTCACTAAAACCAAAGCATTCTCCCAATGTGCTTTTTGATTACTGAGCTAGCCGATGATACTAACTTATTCATTCAACGAGTAGCTCCAATTTCAATTTGAAAATACGAAATTGAAAAACAAAATTATGAAACTGATAGAAATATGAACAAAATACAAAATGGTTAAGGCTTTCGTGGCCGAGGTTTTCAGTGTCATTATTTTTCGGGTTTGAAGGCCGTCGATTTTTTTAATCTCTTCCTAACGTTTCGCCGATGCAAGTGGCTAGCTTCTTCAGATGTTTATACATCCTGCCCTATTTCCGATGACTAGATATTGCGGCTGCATGAAGCGTATTTATGTTGACTCAGGTTTGAAAACACGAAACTCATTGCCCCCAACCAGGGAGATCATAGCAGACTGGTACGGGAAGCAATAAAGATCCACAAACACACAGATAATTTCAACAGAATAGAAGAAGCTGTTAAACTCAACCAAATGTGGAATCACATTCTAAGAAGTTCAAGAGTAGCAAACAATATGACGGCAAGTAGAAAAGGGTTGACGAATGTTATTGACAATTCACCTAATCTAGGTACAGGTATTAGCACACCAAATTACCCAAGCCGACATAAATTCGCTTTATGCAATCATCGGAGATAACTTGGGATGGATGAACCTCTGAAGAAGTTAGCCACTCGCGCCAGCGAAACGTCAGAAAGGAATTCCAAAAATCGACGGCCTTCAAACCCGAAAAATAGTGACTCTGAATTCAATATTGAAATGAAACAAGTAAAACATATAGTATTACTATAGACACATATAAATGCAAATTCAGTTATTGACAAGAAAACGATTCATTTCGGTCTTAATAGTATTCACTAACATCTGAAAATATCCACATGTTGAAACATATTTCCATTTCACAATATTCAAGTAATCGGAAACATAATAAAGACATAAAAACATTCGTTAAATAAATCGACATTTTAAAAATCTCATTGCTGCCACAAGGTTATCAATTCACATTCAAATCAATCATGAATAATTTTTTTTGTACCTTGGGAGCTGTCAGCCTCTGGGGATTATTGCGTTTAATCATGAATAATACTTTACATGATAATAATTAATCAATTTTGATAAATTGAATTTTCAGAACTGTTTCGCCAACACTGTAGCTTCATCGCTATTAGCGAAACGCGTTCAGAATAAAAATTTTATCTGTGAAAATGGATACTGTGATCAATCTCCATCAAATAACGGGTCACTGTATTTATAATCTAAGGATAAAATCACTCTGATTTTTTAATGTTGATAAATTGAATTGATGACGAATATATGAGTAATCCTCTCTTTTGAGACACATTTCAAATACACAAATCCTTAAGCAGGTATCCTGTACAGCTTCAATTTGTCTTGTCTTTCATAAATTTCATAATACTAATTTCAATTGATGAATCAATGAATATATAATAACTTGAGAGTATTTACAAGCTCTAACTAACTCCGTTAGTGATACCAGAGTGCTTCCAGAGATAGTTGCTTAGTTCTGGTGTGTAGAAAAAAGTTTTCATTAGATTGCTTATGGAGTACAGCCATTTGTTCAATCTTTGAACATCAAACTGAAGGATAAAATATTTTTTTGTGTCAATGGCATTGGCCACTTTGGTCATTATCCTTGTGTTCTGAGTAGGTAATATTAATAATTTCCCAAACCACCCAGGGAGCATCATGGCTATTCGCTATTCAACTTTCGAAAAATATCTGGTCTAAGGTGGAGATCGAACTCATGACTTTTCGATCGTGAGTCGGGTTCACTACCACTGCGCCAATTCACCACTGAGGGAAAGGTTATAGCCAACATATGTATGTTTTCGCCCTTTAAGCCTTTCTGTAGGTGTCAGCGTCCATTCAGTTCAGTTTGTTATAACTATCAAATATTTCGATAGTTTCATCTCTTCGCTTCTGACTTTCAGATCCTTTCTATCTACATGCTCCTGCTACTGTTATGGTCGACTTTCTTGATTCATCTTGTTTTGATATTTAGGGTCGGATGCTAGTATTGTGACACCCGAAGATGCTATCATATAGGCAAACACGTGCCATGGTTTTGTAAAATTTCAAGTGAAAACTTATTGTGTTTTTTGAAAACTGCATTTTCATCCAGTATAGGTTAGTTCTACCATATTTTTATATTAATCATATTGGCTCTGGACTAGGATGACTAATTTGTTTGCATAACTAATACTTTATATCCATTATAGTTCTGAAAACGTAGAAACTCATCCAACAAAGTAAGCATTGGGGAAAAGCACTTCCCTTGAGGATATCCTTTTGCTACTCCTGTCACTACTATTTCCTCAAAATGAGAACATTTTTTAGGCGTACAGTCTATTTGCATTCAGCTATAGTTTGTCTTTGTTTTCGGCATAGGAAACACTCCTATTTGATCACTTTAGAACATCTGTATTTCTCAACGCCAGCACCGTCACTTTAAATCATAGATCGGGCTGTTATATCAAGTCTAAAGAACCAGTCTGAGAAAATCTATAGGTCTGCCTTTCACGGTCTATAATTTGCTTTCAACGGGTTGTAATGAAAGTATGGGACCGTCCGACTTGCCGATGATCCTCAACAGACACGTCATTTGTGAATATAGTTATATATGTATTATTGCCTCATTTTCCCTTTTTATGAGGTCAAATCACACTTATTTTTGCTAAAACAAACTGTGGTAAATGTTCACTACTTCCAATGATGTTGTGGAGTTGTGCACTGATATTGTGGAGGTGTGCAATAGTTTCACAGCCAATTATGGGCTTCGAAATGTATGCTTTGCCCAGTTCCTCACTAGCTTCCTCACATTCCTGTTGGTGGCAGTTTCGAACTACAGTGGTGAAAGGGTTACGCTGATCCAAGATCGTAGCAGACAGCAGTATATGAGATCCATTTTAAACATTTTCAATAATAATAATAATAATAATAATCATTTATTGATGCTAACATACAGCAGTATTTACACAAGTCGAAAAAAAATACGTTATTAGATAAAAATTTACAATAAATATATATAAACAAGTATACTTGACAACTAACACTTACAGATATAAAAAAAAAATTACATATATTTTGCCAGTTACAGATACATTCCTAGTCACTTATCCAAATAATTAAAAGCACGCCGTGCCAACAGATAAATAATTCAACTCTACCTTCAAATATTCAAATACACCTCAAAATACTTACAATTGCATATGAAGAAAACAAAATGTTCTTTCTTACTTCACAATATCTTTGAATGGCAACAAGCTGTACTTAATGTTTCTATAAATACTGTTCACTAATTTGAAAAAGGACCCGAAACATTGAATCTTCTTTGGGTATTTTTCAGCTAATGGAAAAAATTATCAGTAACTTTCAGTCTATTCTCGTTGAATACCAATTGTTGGTCAATCTGTGGTTATTGTTTAACTTTAGTTTATTCTGTCTTGCACTCAGATATTCCAAAAAAGATTTATCAATTGAATCTCTCTCAGAGAAGAATAATAATGATTAACCTTACCTTTCCGTTCAAGTACTCTTATTAAATTTTCATGACTGCACAACATTGAACACTCGAACGAGTGTAGTACAATTGATCGAGGTGAAATGCCATTAACATGCCAATAATAAATGTTAAGGATTTATCCCTGAGATTAAACTTTGTGCAAAAATATAATTTACAAATAAACCTCTGAAAATTTTAGGTAGTGAAAGGTGATGTCAATGAAACACCTATTCGACAAATAAAATTTGATGATAGTGGTTTTATTCGTCACTCCTTTTTCAGTTTTACAGTCCAACCTGTTACAATAAAATTTTATATTCCATTGTAAATACATCAGGCCCAGTTATCCAAATAACCTCCGAACAGGTTTATTTTTGTAAAAAGGAATTGTTTGATGAATGGATGTACTTTATTTAGAAATCCTGATATACATAGAACTAAAAATGTGGAAAACTTCCAAAGAAAGGAAATGAAAGATAAGTACAGCATACACAGAAGTTTCTTCCAGTTTGTATCTTCGTTTTTATTGTAATTATATACTTCCTTTCAGTGGACATTTTCCTCATTTTTTATTTGATGAAGAAGTAGAAAGCCAATATTCTTTTTTTTCTCAAAAAATAATCTCTCCTTTTCCATTGTGAAATGTTTCAATGATTTTGATAGTCACTTGAGTTCTATTATTTGGGACTTATATTTGGATTAAAATTGAGAAAAATATAACTTCCAAGTGCACTCCTGCCATCATCAACCCACATTGGGTCAGGTATATGATCGCTCCAAAAATGTAATTGGGATTTGATACAAAGTAAGTAATAATATATTTTATTATTATACAATAGGTTTTGAAACGAAAATGATATAACAAGGTATTGCATGTATATGATACAAACTTTGAAAACACTACGTTTGGCTTACTCAAGAATAATAACAAATAGTGTGACCATTTTTTTGATTTTCTGCTGAGCCTGTGACATTTTTATTCTCAACTTTCTACATTATCTGGTTCTTGAGTTGATAATCCCTTATAACAAATTGAAATTAGAAATGTTGACTCATATGAAAGCTGGCGTACCCCAAGGATCATGCCTACCAATATCAAGAATGCGGGACCTTTTACTGGTAAAGGAAATGCTGTTATGAATAGTAACTTTTGTTACTGATGCTGTCTAAACATTATCATTTTTCCTTTGAATTTCCATTCTTCATCTATTATTCCTAACATCCAATATGACTTCATATTATTGAAGCAACGTGTGTGGTAAAAAAGAATATACAATTAGAAACGACGAAAGCTTCACTGCAATGCCATGTAGAGAAAGACAGGATGAATCACGTTTGATGGTCCTAGCCTGGCTAGTGTTGGATGTTACAATCATGAAAGTAATAAAATGATAATAAATTAATTTCAAAAGAAATTATGTACTGTATTATATGACTTGAAAAAAATGTTCGCCGGTTTAGCATATTAAGAGTATAACAATGAAAATCTCCAGATACCATCCATTGAACTGTAAAACAGAATTTTTTTGTGTAAATTCCGACGTTAATCTTGAAATTTCGAGTTTTGAGTCAAAATTTTGTGTGTGTAAATGCATTGTGTTGGAGCTTTAGTTAACCTTGCTGTAGTGTCCGACCGAAAGTTCGGTTTCGGTAGAGTTTTGGCAAAAAAACGGCTTTCGGTTTAGTTTCGGTTTCGGCGGTAAACCTGCCGAATCTACGACCGAAACCGAAACTGCATTCGGCAGTTCCCGCGATGTGATCGGTCATGTTCAGCACGTTGCATTTCATACAAGCGACGAA
The DNA here is from genome assembly GCA_015342105.1 of Leptinotarsa texana. Taxonomy (NCBI): domain Eukaryota; kingdom Metazoa; phylum Arthropoda; class Insecta; order Coleoptera; family Chrysomelidae; genus Leptinotarsa; species Leptinotarsa texana. The sequence continues at coordinate 8,634 of WOGN01003412.1, forward strand.
GACATTTTGCCGCGTACACGTGATTAATCATGTCGTGACTCGCGACTATTTTGTGATTTACTTTGTTTATTAAATAAATATTAAGTACCTATTGTGATATTAGATAACAACATAAATAAGTAATTTAATGTTTAATATTTTTGAAAAACCATTAATAATATTCAAAAGAAGGATCTACACCTACTCAAATAAACACCTCACCTATTTTAAGTATTTTTAAGATGCAATTAATATTTTTTCTCAAAGAAGAGTTTATGTTGATTATCAATAAGTAAAAATGTCGAAGACTGCATAATGTTGTTAATCAAAGATGAAAAAATGGAGACTGACTGATTATATTAACGTTTTCTTTATTTTTTCCTCAAAACATAATCCTTGTAAAGAGTTTCTGTTTCGGTCGGACACTACCTTGCAGTGAAAGCCAAAGGAAATCTCATCGGCGGTCGAAGTTGAAGCTTGACTTTGTAACGGACCGCTTTGAGGAACCTCCTTCATTTTTTATATTTGAGGATTGAGTTTTCTGTTTATCCCATAGATGGCGTCGCCCTCACTCGTAATTACAACTTTAAACTTAAAATTTCAATTTCAACTCGACGCATACTTTGTTTCTTGAAAATCCCAGTTCTCGAAATTTCCAAGAAACAATAAAAATATATAGCTCTTCTGCGCTTCTGTAGGTCACAATTTTCTGTGTAGCAAGGAATAAAAATCTTCAAAGTAGGTTTATGTACTGTACTTTTTATACTATTCTAATCTCATGCCTTTCAGAAGATTGGTAGGAAGTGTAACTTGAAACACTGGATTGGAACAAAAAAGGTTGGGTAGTGATGGCTCGGTTGGGAAGCAACCCCAGACATTTCTACTCTATGAAACTCTTAGGCTCTCGATGTTTGTTAAGAATAATTTTATATTGAAGGTTCAATTTTGAATTAGAGAAAAACATTAATATTTTTGTTTCTTTAAAAAAAAAAACAATAATTTTCCGCCTATATTTTTAATCATAATGTATCTATGGTTCTTCTTTTACAATTTTTTTATGAAAACTGATGGCGTTGAAACAAATTCAGTTAGATGCCATAGGAGACATAATCAGTTCAACCAATTTATAATCACCCTCCAAACCATTCATAATAGCAATTATACTATTACATTTTTTTTGCAATTGCTGGGTGAATGATTATTCAAATTAAGTGTGTTTCAGTGTAATCTCTTCGTTCTGTGGTATTTTAAATGGTTTGAGAACAAATATACATATTTCATTTTCTGGAAGTTTTTATTTACCATTATGAATTTTCATGCATGTGAACCAAGATGCATAGAATATCCTTGATGTGATCACTTGGAAACCTTCATCATGCTGTCAAAAACTCTCGACTTCGGAACTCTTGATGAAGAAATAATAGAGTTCAAATAAATTTTAGCATTTCATTCACGGAGGTGCTGAGTACAACTCAAGTGATGCAGCTTGACAATGTCAAGTTAGCACTTCAATTTTCAATACTGTTTACATTTGGGAATAAATTGATAGGTGAAAAATATTTTTTATATATAAATTAAAGATTTCCATTTCGATTGTTGCACCGAACTTGGGTTAATCTCATTACTCGCTTCTACGGTATTTAACAAAACAAAAACGAATCAGTTAAAACAAATGATGAATCTTTGACATTTTCTGACGAAAGTTGTGAACTATTTTAAATAGATATATGAAGATGAATCTTTGTGGGTGTCCAAATACTACAATTTTCCTCGATTCAGTGACTTACTGAATTTACAGTTATTGTCTATATATTATTTATATAATTGAGAATATACTCGAGGTTTCCACTTTCTACATATCTGTATATTGAATACTGAATTGGTTGTAGCATTTGGTAAGTGCATGATATCTATATGAAATTGTCTCATCTCAAAAACATTTTCCTGCATTTTTATATCGGTTCAATTTTCATGAATTTTATTGGTAATTGTCTTATATTTAGTTAGATTTTTAAGAAAAATCTATTGTTATTGATACTATTATCTGATGTATGTATCACATTCTTGCCATCAAGCTATTCATGACGATTTTGAAGCAAAACCAAATTTTATTTTGATTCTAGGTATTACACATTAGTGAAGTTAATTTTTGCTTATAGTGATTGAAAGAGATAGTTAGATTTCGCCTCTCGACTTTTATGAGGTATTGTTTCAATAGGGGCTGAAAACCTTTAGTTTTTTACTTACATACTGTGCATCTAAAGGTTAAAACAATCAATAAAGATTGGCGGAGGTTGAAGTTGAGAGGTTTTAAATGGATTTGTCTAAATACATGCATGTGGAATATTATACCCATACAAATATTTTTATGTTGTGAGGGAAATAGGCTTTTCTTCAACCAACTGTCATTCCCATACGAATAACAACCCTCAAATGTCAACTTATGTGAGCTGAGGATACTTGGTGAACAACCATCGACCAAGAGTTGCAATCGAACCAACATTCACAAAAAGGGTAGATTTGAACTCACCGACACTAACCAACTGGCTTCAATCTTGAAATTCGATCATAAACAATATGTTCACTATTTTGTTTATCAGAACATGAATAAGAAGTAAACACTACAAGCATCTTCCCCATGTAGCTATCAGATTTGCTAGAAAATAAGTAACATACTCACTTGTATATTTTGATTATATAGACAACCTCACATATATACACCTTTACCACCTGCTTTCTTCTGCGTGATTCTCCATGATCAATCATACTTCACTTATTTGCAGTGCATTATAAATTTTTATACAAAACTTAGCTATTATTGAATTTTTTTTTCAAAAAACACTGTTAACAGAAACTGGTTTTCAGTTTTCTTTGATTTATTTCAATTGGCTTGTGGTATGATAGAACTCTGGAGACCTTCAAACTATCGACTGTTTGCCATCATCAAATTTTCAGTAGCACAAGTAACAAAACAACAAGTTTTTTTTAAAATTTTTCTCGTTTTGTAAACTTGCATTTTTTAGATTAGGGAACTTGTGGTTGCATTCCGAGGAAATTCATAAACATAAGCATTGTGGATATAACCTACTACCAAGTTGTGACGGTTACATCCATCGATTTATTTATTATTATTATACCCTTATTATTATCACTTTCGCATATCATATTAATTATAGACTCTATCACATTCTGGCTGATCTCAAATTTCAACAGTTCCTGTAATTGATATTTGTAGGGCCGCCGCTGCCTAATCGGGATTGATTTTTGTCATTCCGTAAGTTTGTTATATTACTTGATGGTTTTTTCATATCTTTAATTTCATATTCCAAATTTTTTTTTCAGCTATTGCTTTATATTTTTGTTTTTTTTTCTATTTTTTTTAATTTTTCAAAACTCATTTCTCTTTTCTATTCTATTCATGGTTTATTAATTTTCTCTTTCTATATAACTCACAATGGTATCATTCACTATTTTGATTTTTCAGTTCGCGTGCATATTGAATGAAATAATCTTATGATTATACACCTTATAACCATTTTATGCAGCTACCACACCATCTTCATTTTAACAACATATATTAAAACTTATTTCAATTGTTATATCCCGAATGCACCAAGTTCAATGCTGAAATATGTACAAATCCATGATTTTCTGAATTTTGCAAAGCAAATGACTTGAGTTTTAAATAATTTGATAAAATCTTGAGACTGTAGGCTGAGGGATTATTATCCAAAAAAAGCGTTTGCTTAAAAGCAAAATTTTTAAAATCATTGAATTTCAAGTATTCTGATCTATTGAGCTTGGTGTATGAGGGATGTATTTTGAGATTATTTCTAGAAAATGAAAAGGATAAATAAATTAAATTCTTCCGATGGATTAATGATCGTTCCGATGCTCACTACGTCATTATGTAATAAGAACTTCGTCTGATAAGTCTGAGGAGTATAGACGTCACGTTTTTCACACATATGTACTCCTCATTGAGTATTTCCCCTTTCATTTTATTTTGTTCAAATTTATTTATTTATACCTATAATTTCCGTATAGTTTCTTTTTGTTACGATCTGACTTCCGCGTGGATATCCGGTCTCCAACCGGCGTGAATACAGGTGCATTTTCACTTTAAATCTTCACTGCCTGTTACCTGGATTCTATAAGAATTTTAAGGCTTGTACTAAGACGGCGGACACTCACGACATAGACTGAGTTCCATCCCTAACAATGAGGTTCACGTACCTTTCTGTGAATGGTCGTTATCGGCACACCATTCACCACCATATCAAAGAGGAAAATTTTAAAAATTCTGGATTTATTTGAAATATCTCCAACTTATTAGGTGGTGTGAATTATAATTGCCTGTCTAAATTAATATTAACACTGCTTGTCATAAGCACAGATTTATGTTGAACAGATCTAGTGCATTTATTCGCTGTGACACCCTGTAAAAGCTGTTTAGCTCTCAAATTATTCATCAGGTTTATGAATTAATGAAAATAATACATGTGAGGATATGTCGGTAGACAATTGCTATATGCTGCTAACTGATTAATATTAAATTCATATGCTCTCTGATAGAGCTAATGAGTACAAAAAATCGAGCTGGTCGGACGCGGTTGAAAAAATTTTGTAGAACGAAACGTTTCACCGGCTCAAGACTTTCAGTGGTGTAGACTACGAGGGCGAAGGAAGGACGTATCTCGAAGTTTCGGCAATCACTTGGAAAACACCACCATGTCTCCCCGGGATTGAATTTCCAAAGTTACCCCACATGGTTCTGCTTCGGAGCGTTCCTAAACCTGCTGCGTAGCGTTTCCGCAAGATTGATGTCTAACCCTCGTTTGGTTTCAAGTCAGCCTCTGGTGAACTTCTTTGTTTTGATTTCCTGACTACCGTGTGTTTGCAATGTTCTGAATTGTCCGCGTTGTTGATATGTGGGTTGTCCGTATTTACGTGACAAAGTTGGCCTGCTTCTGCTGGAGCATGTTCGGTTATTGCCGATTTCTCCGGTTGCGTAAACTATTTACATTTCACACTATATATATGCTCCTCTTTGTAAAAAAATGTAGGGGTCATGTCATTTTGTGTATATTCTATTCATCAGCCCATTTATATATAAATGAAATATACAAAATATCTTATACAATAATTCAATGTTTCATGTAATATGTAGTAACCCTGTTTTTTTTTTCAACAGGTGGAACACACAAAGTGGTAGTGATGCTTCCTGATGGTAATCTAATGGTGACACAGGTATCTCCAGAAGAATTTGCTAGTTTAGAACTGGAATAAGAGTGCTATATTATTTCGATTATTGATTGATTTTATAGGTGTATGTCTGATTTTTTTTTGAGTTATTGACCTTCGATGAAGTTTGTAAAATAGCATTTGAAATCTTATTATATAAGGATAGTAGATTTTTTTAAAGACCTTCAATTTCTTTATTTCTGTTCGTACTTTATATAAACAAATCAATATTTGTTATATTAATATTGTAAAGAGAAAAATGTATTATAATTCATATTATCAGTTGTACATATTTGTATTTATAAACTAAGTTACGATCTATGAGAAATAAATTTTATAGTATTTCGGTTGTTTTTTAGAAATTTTATTTTTGAATGAAGTTTAACCATTTGGTGCTCACTACATAAATTTCAATACATGAAAAAAATGAATAACAAGTATATACATTTCGTTAGTACCAAAACGGTATAAACGTATTTTTCAACATGCAATTGAAAAAAAATAGCACTGAGTGTGCACTTATACAGGAGTGTTTTTAGAATTCCATTGACATTTGAAGTGTTCAAGGTCATCGCAAATTTTTCTTAAAAACGACTGAAAACTATTATTTTTTCTCCAGGTCGAACTTTCCCAATCCTATCCCTAGTCACCATTATTATTAGAATACTAATATTGACATATGATATACGAGTCGTAATCTGACCATGACATAATATATTTTCGAGGTAGAGTTCAGGGAGCCCTCAAAATATTTTTCACTGCGAAATCTTTTTCAATGAATCAATAGGTCGAAATGGACAAAAAAATTTAATATTTGTCCCTTGGAATGTGAAAATGTCAAAATATGTCTTTCTACAACACTGGTGTACACTGGAAACACCGTGGAAACTATATATAGTGATTGGAGGATAAATATATAGATATTTGTGTATTTGACCTAACCAGAACAATCATATGCATGAGATAATACCCCCGCATGCAGGTCCCAAAACTTGTTTCTGAAGGGAAGAAACAAATTTATCAAGTTTTTTAAACTTGGAAACATAGTATGATATTTGTTCATATTTGTCTTATAAACTGTAGAGTAAATTTTGGAGTAAATATCATTTAGTGTTAGTATTTATGATAGGTAGAAGACTCTGCTATTAAAATTGGGTTTATAAAACTACAAAGATACCATAAGATACAAAATAAAATAATATACCCATTTATGAAAAAGTAATGTGGAAAATGAACACCTATCATATCAGCTGACAGCACAATTCCCGAAAATGAGTAAGTTTGTAGGTTATAATTTTTATAAATAACCTTTTTCCTGAGAATAGTACAACGAACGTGTCACGAGAGGCAGCACTAGTAGTAGGGACAAACATAAACTATTCACATGTAAAACAGTGTTATTTACGTAATATTAATTCATTATTCAAATCTGATATGAAAAAATTATTA
>WOGN01003413.1:0-16740 GCA_015342105.1 Leptinotarsa texana
TAAGCTTATAATATCCCGGTCAGAAATAAACACATTTAATGGTACAAATCTTACCCTGGCCAGGGGGTTTTCTATACGTTTCTTCGTGTGCGGTACTCTGCACGGAAGTTCTACTGGGACTTGATGAGTGACTAAAGGCCTTCTAGTTTCTTATGAATCTAGGGATCAGAAACGAAGGTTGTAGAATTGAAGACATGATACCATAGCTGAGACCACATGAGAGATGCGATAGTGATTCAGACATACCTAATGCATCATTAATCAATTCCACCACATCCACTCGAGACACAATCAACAAGTTTATGATCCATCACAACTCCTTCTCACAGCAATGCAACCCTAAAACAATCCTTTATAATTTGAGTAACCGATCAATCCCTCACCCGTGAACAACTATAGAACTAGTTCGGTGTAGGTTGTCGGAACGACACTACGAAAGTTTGGCAGAATGGCAGTGTGGGCAGATGTCAACCAACAGCTGTCTCTTGACCTGGCTATTGAATGTTCACAAAAATATTGACTCCAACCTATTTTCAACTATTTACCGATCCTTATTAACGCCATCGAATGAAAAGATATAAGGTAAGTTGCTACATCTTTCCTATTCAGTACGACTATTTGAATATTCACATTATGAGGAATATTTACCGAAAATATCAATCAGTATTCAGAAACCCATAGCTAACTAATATTGTTTTTCAGGCAATTATACTTTAATATGTAAGTAAACGCACTGTAAACCTTCTGGAAGTGATGAATAGCAATCTATGCAATACATATTCTTGGAAAGGTAGAGAATAAGGCAGAGAACATCTGAAAAATGGGAGGTGGAGAAAACTGCGAAACATACAATGACAACTAGTTCAACCTAGCAAGGAATTACGGATTTCCAACGTCGGTAGGCAATAGGCGAATGCAAAGTGAATGGTAAGTACTGATCACGGCAGTTAGTCAGGAAGCATACATATTTCTTTTACATTTCAGATATGATTTATTATGGAACGGAATTACTGTGATGTTAAATGATTAAAACAACTTGTAACTGAATTATATTTTTAACATCCTCCTAATAAAGATTTTAAAAGGTGAGGTAGTGTTCTGGAAGGTCACATAGGAGCAGTTTCGATCTAGTGCTTAATTGAAACGCAACAAAAATATTGTACAGGGAGGGCAACCGATAGACAAAATTTTTTTTTATTTGAAAAATGCTCTAAAGAGTGAGGCAGCAGAATTGATTCGAGCTCTAGAAGTTTCGGAACAAAATTATTTTTAAAAGCATGGAAATTGATGAAAGGTCATTTCCACAATAAGACTCTTATAGCTTCAAGTCATATAGACTCCATGTACAATTTTCCACAAATAAATAGAGAATATTTTTCACAATTAAGAAAACTATCAGTTGTTACAAACAGAGACATCAGATTTTTGAAATCGTTAGGTTATCCAATTGATATATGGCAGCAATTACAAAAAAGGCATGGCAAAGAAGTGATTCAATTAACAAATTTTCGACAATGGCAGAGTTTCAAGAGTTTTAAGAAAAAAAAAAACTCTTAGAGTCTATTGATTCTGGGAAATCCATTCATGAGTCGGTGGACTGAAAGGGGACACTAGATTGGCAAAATGCATCTAGGTCCTTTGTCATGGTAGCCAAGCCATGTTCGATTTGCAATGAAAATCAATTTTTGTTAGCATGCAAAAAATTCCAGAGGTTATCTTCATCAGCTAAAAGAAATGAAGTCAAAAGGGCAAGTGCCTGTTGGAATTGTTTGAAGTATGGTCATAAGGTAGCGAACTGTTCAAAGGGTGGTTGTAAACTGTCTGGTAAAAACATACAATGTTGCATCAGGAAAGGAAGATAAAGGAGTTTATGAAAGTTCGTTACATACTTCGGAAGGATTACAGACACGTTCATCTCAATCGGAAAGATCAGTCAACTGAGACACAAAACACATTGCAGAATTATCAATGCACGGTTAACAAAACACCAAGAGAAGTTTTATTGACAACAGCATTGGTATATATTGTTGACATTCAGGGAATATTCAGGAGTGCGGAACTCTCCTGGATTCGGGATCTCATTCCAAATTTATGTCACTGGATCTTTGGGAGAGTTTGCGGCTTTCTACACAGTAAATTAATGTTTCAGTAATAGGTAGCGGTTAGGGAAAAACAAATATCAGACGTTCAGTAAACGCGATTATTCATCCAAAATCAAAGAATATCATTTTCAATTGTAGCTTTTTTATTGTTGATAAAATTCAGGAGAATTTGCCTTCCATAAATATCTAGTCTAGTTTCAAAATTCTAGAAAACATCACTTTGGCAGACTTCACATTTAGTAGAAGAAATAAGGTTGATCTTTCGTCAGGAGCAGCTATTTTTTGGGATTTATTATGCGTAGGGCAGGTCAAGTTAGCAAGCAATCAACCTGTAATTCAGAAAACCAAATTGGGTTGGGACATAGCCGGTCCCGTTATGGGTTCACAAGAAATGAAAAACGATACTGTGGCATGCAATCTTCCGTCAAGCATGTATATATAGGAACAGGTTGAAAAATTCTGGGAGGTGGAAGAATGCCCTCGAATCAAACCTTTTTCAAAGGAAGAGATGGAGTGCGAAATGATATCTCATGAAACAAGAACACGGGATAAAAATGGAAAGTTTACAGTCGCTTTCCGTTCACGGATAATATTTTCGATTTAGGCGACTCGTTAGTCATTGCGGTAAAAGGTTTCATCAGCTCGAAAGAAGGTTAGACAAGGACATACGAATGAAGGAGCAGTATCATGAATTCTTCGAAGAGTACTGCGATCTGCACATGACTAAAATCAGAACTTTGGAGGAGATAAACAATCCAATCTGTTATCTTCCCCATCACACAGTGTTCAAGGAAAATTCTTCAACAACCAAGTGCAGGGTTGTATTTGATGAATCCGTGGGTTGACATTGAATAATGTTTTGATAGTCGGATCCAAATTGCAAGATAATCTCTTCAATATATTACTCCGTTACCGTAGGTATGAAGTATTCCCAGGAGAGGATGTGGAAAAAATGTATCGGCAACTGAATATAAAACCCTAACATAGGGATTTGCAAAAGATTCTATAGAGGTATTCTTCTGATCAGACAATAGAAATTTATCGACTCAATACCGTAACATATGGGACTGCACCAGCATCATTTCTGGCAGTAAAATGGATTGGACAACAAATAAGTCAAATCATCAAGGCAGCTGGATTCACTCTAAGGAAGTGGGTTTCGAATCGCAAGGAGACTTTTGAAAGACAAGTTGATAATAATTCCAATATCGAACATTATTTGACAGATGACAAAACAACGAAGGCATTGGGTATGTTATGGAATTCTGAGAAAGATATTCTAAAGTACAGAATACAAGTAGATCAAAGTCAAACAAAGGTAACAAAACGAACTATCTTGTCAGTTACTGCTGTAAAATTTGTTCCATTGGATCCCGTAGGTCCGGCAATCCTAAGAGCAAAACTAATTGTGCAGAAATTATGGAAATTGAAGGTAGACTGAGATAAATCTCTCTCTTTCGATATCCATACGTTTTGGCTTCGATTCAAGCAACAAATCCAACACTTAGAAGAATTTAAAGTACAAAGACATGCTGTTTGCTTGAACCCACAGGAAATTCAATTGCTCCGTACGCTTCGGAAGCTACGTACGAAGCAGCGATCTATATTAGGTCAACCGCACAGAATCATATCCATCATGTAAGTTTAATTTGCCCAAAATCACGGGTAGCTCTAGTAGAAAGCATCAATCTTCCAAGGTCTGAGTTATGTGCGGCTTTATCAAACTCCAAGCTTGCAAGCGAAGTATAAGACGCTTTACACATTACCTTTGATGAGGTTTATTTTTGGAGTGATTCAAGTGTGGTTTTAGCATGGTGTAGGGATGAACCATGCCAGTGGAAAACCTTCGTCACAAATAGGATTGCTGAAATACAACATTCAACGAAGGGTCATCAGTGGCATCACATAGTATCCCAGGACAATCCTCCCGATATAATATCGAGAGGCTCAGATCCTTACTCCTTGAAGTCTTGTGAGTTATGGTGGAATGGTCCCAAATGGCTTGTTGAGGATGACAAATCATGGCCAGAATCTGAGTTTATAGTCGAAGAACATATTCCAGAAGTTAGAAATATGGCTCAGGCTCAGATCCTTACACCTTGTGAGTAATGGTGGAATGGTCCCGAATGGCTTGTTAAGGATGACAAATCATGGCCAAAATCTAAGTTTATAGTACCAGAACTTATTCCAGAAGTTAGGATCCATAGGCAAACTTTTAGTTTGCCGTTTTCAACTCTAATTAGACTTCTGAGGGTGATAGCATACTGTTTACGGTTTATACACAATTGTAAATCCGTTGCACATACAAAAACTTCAGTAAATTTAACAGTTGAGGAAATGCGAGGATCTTTGAAAACATTAATAAGATTAGGTCAAAATCGACATTTTAGTAATGAAATTCATGCATTGCGTAAGTCTAAAGCAATTTCTAAGTCCAGCAAAATTATAGGCTTGATTCCATTTTTAGATGATAAGGGTAGGATAGGTGGTAGGTTAAGAAAGGTAATCATTTCCTTCGACCAAAAATATCCTATTTTATTGCCCCGCAATCATATTTGAACCAAGCTTCTCGTCTTGCACGAGTATCATAATAATCTGTATGCAAGACTATAGGGCCTGTTACCTATAATCAGGTTAAATTATTGGCCAGTGTCAGGGCGTAGTACTATCAGAAATATTTTGGATTGATGTGTTACTTGTTTCAAGGTTAGACCTTTTGGTTTCAAACAGATTATGGAAGATTTACCTAAGGAGCGTACAAATCCGAGTCGACCTTTCTCCAATTGCGGAGTTGATTATGCGGGTCCTTTCTACATCAAGGTCAGAAGGTTAAGGGACAAAGGGTTTCAAAGGGTTACTTATGCGTTTTCGTGTGCTTTGCCACGAAGGTAATGTATTTAGAACTGGTAAGTGATTTAATCACCAAAGCTTTCATGAATTGTTTTAAAAGATTTAACGCTCGTCGCGGAGTGTGTAAAAACATTTTCTCAGATAATGGTACAAACTTCACGGGTGCTAGTGATGAATTGAAGAAACTGTACACCTTTCTTCAAAACCCTTTGAATCAGTCTAAATTTTCAGAACATTTCTTACAGATGGCTATAAAGTTGCATTTTATACAATCTCACTCTCCTCACTTCGGAGATTTATGGGAGTCAGATGTTAAGTCTTCCAAATATTAACAGGGTAATTGGTAACAACACTTCAACTTATGATTAATTGAATACAGTCATGATACAGATAGACTCATCTTTAAATTCCCGACACCTCAGTCATCTCTCAGAAGACTCCGATAATTTTGATGTACTCACACTGGGTCACTTTCTGATTGGTTCGTCAATGGCTACCATACCTCAAGAAGATTTGTCCCAGCACAAGACCAGCAAACTCAAAATTTATCATCAGTTAAAGCAAATGGTACAGCACTTCTGGGCTAAGTAGTCCGAAAAATACTTGACTCAGCTCCAACACAGAGAAAAACGACATTTCTCTTCCGCAAGCACGTTACTACAGCCAGGGACAATAGTGCTCGTCAAGGAAGACAACCTATCCCCCTTCAAAGAGCCATTGGGCCGAATTATCGAAGTTCATCCCGGTGAAGACAGTGTGGTGCGAGCAGTGTCTGTTTGAACGCCCAAGGGCGTGTTTAGAAGAGCTTCTTCTCTCTTCTTTCTCACAGTTCATCCCTCTCAAGAGAACGTTGATCGGTTCAAGGTATATCAATAAGTTTCTAGTTCCGTCGTAAACGGCAATAGTTAAACATCTGTTTGTTATCTTACATATACACGCACTGTAACATCAGTTTTGGTAAACTTTTGGTGATTTAGAAAGTTACATTGCCTATAAAGATATCTTTCCAGATTCAGAATCAACTCTATAGAAATTTTAGCGACATGCATGATGGCATTGAATTTTCATCGTTTATCAAGTAACACTGACTGCATACATATGAAAAATATTCAATACCATTTTGCTTATTGTGTTTCAACTGAGCTACTGCCAAATGACCCTGAAAAGTATCTACATTATATTAGTGAATGAGTTAGCCCTGCTACTCCCACTACCTAAGTGTATGCAGATAACTTTTGGATGTATGTGTATGTGAACTTTTGTTCACAGATAAATACAGAATATTTATTCAGAGTAAAAATCCAACAAATAATAATGCATTATGTACGTGGTCATGTGTCAACTCCCGGTTTTTAAATACATCCAAAACAAGTTTTGTAAATTTGCACACTAGGCAAAATGAGAAAAATGAATATCCTTCATTATAGGTACAAGTGGATGATGACATAAAGAAATCATACGTTTTTTTTTCAGGAACAAAATCAGATCAACATCATTTATATTTCAATACACACAATTAAACCAAGTTACGTAATATCAAATGTCACCAATTGAGATGTCTTCAAATAAATAATTGAAAATCACTATGTTTTTTCGTTAATCAGCTGTCGCACATCTACGAACGACAGCCCTCAGAAGTCGAATCGTGTGATTCTTGACATACATTTCCTGTTACTATTCTATATTGGGAAAATATAATCCACGATCACATATTCTGCTGTTCAAACTCAGTAGAGAATAGAGCGATGGTTGTCGAATATATAATACGGAGTTAATTAAACAATTGAGGATCCTTCCTTTCCATGGACATTTCAATCTCAAATTGTTAGTTCATTTTCATAAAAATATTGAGAAGCTTATTGAAAGTTTAATGAAATGATTCGATTCATAACTATAACAATCACAGAAAACATCACTTCCATGTACTGAAAATTTTCCTAAAATTTTCCCAAAAGTGTTCAGATTGGGACTCCGATTATATAACAACCATCCTAATATCTTCAAAATAAAATAGAGATCACTCATTCAAAAAATATCTAGAGATCTTGTCCTTGACCTCTGTCCCGACATCATCAGTGAATTCATTGAATTTTCCCGTTAATATTTGTTTCACGAATCGTACATTTGTTTATTGTATAATACATTGTATATGATTTCATTACTTTTGAGTGGAGTGTTCAATAGCTTTTTGAGTTTGATTGATTCAATGGATTGATTGGCAAGGCAGAGTAAAAGAATATGTCAAAAATCCTTAATTTTTTTTCTTTCGACAAGTTCATATATTACACATTCTTCATTTTTACATCTTCGTGATTTTGGAAAGACAACAAAAATACGTGCTTTCCATTTGAAAAGGAAAACGACCCAAGGCAAAATTTCAGTGTTTTGTATTTATTGCGTCTTTAGTGGAAAAGGGTCACAAATTATGAAATTGATTATGGAATATGCAATTCCTTAATATAGGCACATTCCTAATAATTCTTGTGAATTAATATTTCAACTACTTTTTTCAGGAAACGAAGGATATAAAACAACAGAAACAAATCATACATTTTTTATTCGTGACATATTAACAATATTATTATAAAACGAAATATTTCACAACTCTTGAATCATATTCCAATAAATTGCGATATATTATTAACATCGACAGATTATAACGAATTGAAAAAACTCAACATTATAGCATACTCATTCAATTTGCTGGTTTTAACCCCACTGAAATATTTACAGATTTTATTACTAGTCTAAGTAGGTACTAGAGTATTAACAAAACAGTGTTTTTTATTTAACTAATTGAACAGATGAAAAATGACTGTATGCAACAACTTTAATGAAACAAACAACGATTTTATACTAATTGAATTATGAATGTCTGTCTGAAATTTTTTGACTGAAGTTCACTGCGGCGAGTTTCCATAAGATTTGCCTCAGCATCATCACCCATATTGTTAACTGAAACAAAAGAATATATGTAAAAATTGTGGTGACATTATACGAATCTGATATATGTATAGACAAGGCTTAAAAATATACTCGGAAGATAGCTGATTCACTCTTTGGGTAATGAAAAAATACCGTGGATTGAAGTTGTGAATTCATTGAAAACTATTTTTGTAATATTCACCAATAGACACGGTATTGAAAAAATATGTGCGGCATCAGAATTTTCTCGTTTTAGTTAAATATCGAGTGTCATATATTTTTATCCGCAACACACTTCCTCAGAAGAATGCATACTTCAAACTCAGTATGAATGTGCCCTAGAAATCTATTGTATATCGAAACACGTGTTACGTTTCTATGTAAACTTGTCAGGAAAATCTTACAAAGTACTACTGGGATACGACAAATTCTGTCACATAATCTTGGTTTTTGAATGAAATATCAGTAAATAATATAGGAAAATGGTTCACGCTATAAGCTTGTAGAAAATGTGTGGTTGAGTATTATGTAATTGTTGCTGCATTCAATTCATTTGGATTCGAAATATACTTCTCATTGAAGTATCTTGTAGAAAACTCCTTGCAACTTTTAAAAAACTTCCAAAAGTGATTCAGTCAAGAAAATATCGAGAAATTCATCAAAAAAAAACTTCATAAAGGTATATACTATAGTAATTGATTATAGGCATTGATAGGCTTTGTTGATACTATTGTTCATATAGTGACAAAGTAGAATACAATATTTTCAAGATTAATTTGCGAAATACAAAAAAATCAACAAATTTGCTTGAACATATTTTCATCTGTCAAGCCTGATTCTAATATTTACAATATTGGTATCAAATTATAGTTTTACTAATATTTCTCAAGAAGAAAAGTTGGAACTACTCGTACTACCCGGAACTAGAGCAACGAAGAGGAATTAACAAGTTCGGAGTAGTGGAACACGCATGAATCCATAATGACAATGATTCGAAGCAAAAATCATCCTAAGGGGCAAAATGATTCAAACGAAAGGTTTCTCAAGCTACTGACTAATTGTATTGAAAAAACTTCATACAAACAAACAAGTTTTTTCCGGAATATCATGAATTACATTTGTATGATATTTCAGCTCAGTTGATTTTTTAGTAATTTGTTTTCAATATCAGAAAATCGATAAGACATTTTTCTGATAATGAAAGCACTCTCAAATGCACTTGATATATTTTTCATAATTCACAACGCTGTCAGACCATATCATTATTCGTGATGCTGAAAATATATTAAGACAAAGACAAAACCTATCTAGATGCCAAGACTTTGTTTATTCCGAAGCTTTCTTATTATTGTGTATTTGAACCACATCCAAGAGAATGGCTTTCTCACACGATAACAAAGAACAAAAAAGAACACCGAAAACAGAACAGAATAACATAATGGTGGTATTTAATTTTCTCGCTGAGAAATCACAGCATAGCGCACTTCAGCCAAGAGACTGCGAAAAAAGCAGTCCCTGGCGATGAAAAAGTGAGATGTGCAATCCTGCATAATGAATTGCAGCACTTTCAGCAAGGAGTTTTCTTTTTCTCCCTTTCCATCCCTTATGCCAACAAAACGGATTACACAATGTAACTTTTTATAATCTGCCATATTCTCGGTATTTTTCATTTCGAGATGAATTTTCTCTTAATAAATTGCATCACTGGAATGGACATGACATGTTAATTTCCATGCTAGTTGAATAGTATTCCATTAAACTATTATTTTAATTTCTCCACGAATTTGATTCTCTAACTCTATATTTCCTTATCAATTAGTATTATAGCTCATGCCTACGTTACATACACTCATGAGAACGCATTGAAAATATGAAGAATTGAAGCATCCTATATATTTTACAATAAAATTCTCAAGTGATTTGACGAAAACTTCATCTCTGTCAGTTTGGTAGAAACGCTATTAACTAAATGTTCGATGGAGAAACTGAAATTTCTGGTTGTAGGTAGAAATGTGATATTACGAGATAACGTTAAAATGTTAGGACTATTGTTAGTGTTGAGAAAATGTTGAGAAATCTATTTTGAATGTTGTACCAAACCATCCTATAATATTTTTTCATAATAAAAATACAATTTCTGGAATGTTATTACTGGAATCAATGAAGTCGCCCCGGAGCGCCAATTAATTTTTATTGTTGTTTTTATTTCATTTTTATCGTTGTTTTACTAACCAAATATTAAAATCAACAATTTCTGTCAAGAGAGTTGGCAATTTTTGCCAATGTACTAACATTAATAAAAAGTTAACAAGTCTTTGCCGATAAATCGTATCACTATTGGGGTTTGCAGTAATATGTAATCTGTACGAACAGTAGATACACATTGGACAATTTCCATTGAACTGAGAGAACCGGAGTTAAACGGGTAGTTTTTTCTTCTGGACTCTACATATTATGGCGACTGTAACAGGATAATTGTCATCGAGACTATTCAATTTAGCCTTCAAGTACTTACTTCCGAAGTAAAAGAATGAAAGGTAATAAAAAGCATCGTTCCATTTTACGTAAATCATTTACGTTACGTTACGTTATCTGATGTCGAAAATTTAATGCCAGCAACCCCACGCGATAATCAGCAGATACGTATATGGTACGACTTACAAGTTGTAGATGATAACGTGTACAAAGACTTCCTGCAGAGTGATGCTACCGAGGATGAGTTATTGGCGGACATGACAAATTGTGACTCTTACAAAATGAAGTTTGCAGCCCTGAAACTCCAATATGAGGAAATATTCAGAAAAGTAACACATGAAGTAGAACACATCGATGATGCAAATTCTGAATGTTCCACGTCAGCATGACAGGTAGGCGTTTTAAATTGAGACCATTCTCAATTTAAGAAGAAGCCAGAGATATCGAGGCATTCGATAAAATTGATTATTTGATTCAGACAACTGTACGTTTTAGTAGATCAAGGCGACTAGTAGAGAGTTATCCAGCTATTGAGGAAAATTATCATCATTTTATCAAAGCCTTATTATCTCATTCTGGCAGAGATCTTCAAATTGAGGTCTACGTGAGAGATTTGCTTAAGTTGGTTATGTGTAATGCTATATCTAAATCCAAGCTTGAATTAGTAATTTTGTATGACCAGATCAAGACATAAATTCGAGCGATATATACTTTAGGCATTACATCAAATAAGTGTTCTGCAATGCTTTTTTTCTCATTGGGTCATGCCTTCCTCAAAACTTATTGAAAGCATGGCAATGTTCCCTGTATAGATTTGAACCTGATAAATATCTCAACAGAGTCAGGTCCGGGTAAGTTAGACACTCGTCTTGAAAACCTCATGATATTTTTGAAAAACAAAATTGAAAATGAGCAACGTATTACATTGGCTTCGGAGGATTTAGGTTTCGTCGGTGAAGGTGACGCCAGTGCTGATTTATCGAGAACTGTTTCGAACTCTTTGGCTAAGAAAAATGTGAGATCACCGGTATCAACCACCGCAAACTTGGTTAGTTTCAATTCAAATTGGGCATTTTGTGGGGGTTCTAGTAACATTGGTGAACACTGAACACTGTTTCAAGGTATAGAAGATGTTTTTGGAGCAAAAAAACGTATTTTGATCGGTAAAAAACTTCATTTAAGAGGCCTGAAAACTGGTGTCATACTTCAAAAAAGATGTTATGGACATCCTAGATGTGCTATCTATCAAACATCTCATCTGGTTATAATATGCCCTGATTTGCCTAGCAACAAGGAGTCTTTTGATCATAGTAAGAAACCAGGGGTGGATCCTAACATTGACAAATCTCTAGCCACCTACAGCTCACGAATCTATGTATTTTTGCAAACTATCAGAGTAAATATATTTGGTGCTACTGGATCAGAATACGTGAGGGCTCTGACAGATAGTGGTTCTCAACGATCATACATTTTTAAGTCAACTGCTGAGAAATTGGGATGTCAATCAGTGGGTAAGGAGAAAGTTAATTATTTTTCATTAAATGGCTCTCAAAAATAAACGACTTCATGAATGTTAGGTGGTCAAATTGAAGAATCAAAATTATTCATATAATTTAGAGGTTTCAGACCAACCGATACTATGCAGTGAGGTTTCGCCTGTCTGTTCTGGACCATGGATTAAACAGTTCAGAGATCTCAATATTGAGTTGTCAGACATTGGATCTGCTGGACCTATTGAGATTTTAATTGGTGCTGATTCAGTCGGTCGAATCTTCACAGTTGAGTTTTCCACGGAAAAATAACAATGCACAACAATCTGAATATAGCCAACTCTTTGATCAGCTCAAACTTGTCGATTCTAGTGAAGGATTCCATCATCAGTTCTTCGTGGAATTTTGATGTATTGGGTATTGAAGAACCAAGCAAGCCCAGAATACGAGAGGAATTGTTATCAGGTGCCAAAGATATTTTTTTAAACACATTAACAATGAAGGTCGTTATGAGGTCCGGTGCCTTGGATTGATTGTCACCGACGCTGTCAAAAAACTATAAGAATACTTACTCAATATTCTTCAAAAATTACAGAATCAAACCTCATTAGATCTTATGACCAAGTCTTCAAAGGATGGCTAGAGGAAGAAACAATTGGGATAATGCCATCTAAATGTAACAAAATCGGCATTCATTATTTGCCTCACAGACCAGTCATAAAAGAGTTAGGGGAGAATGTGTATGAAAGAGCCAGTTTTGGAAAACATCAGAAAAGTTTACGTCAGGTGATGGTTTTTTGATATAATTGTTTTTTGTAAATAATAAGTTCAATAGTCATGGTTATTCTATCAAAATAAAATGAGATACAATGGCAGAAAGTAGTAATATGGCAACTTCAAAGCAACATATGTATGAAAGAGCTGGGCATGTGCTATGAAAGCGCAAGGTCCCTCTTTACAAAAAAAAACAGTATTTCAGCAAATAAAAATTACTCAATGCACTATATAGGTGAATAGTTTATTGAGTATTCATATTATACATTATACATAATTTTTTAAATCAGTCTCCTCATGAAATGATTAACTAGAAACATTTTTGGAAAAAAAAATTGTAACACATTCAATGTCACAAGACTCATGTGCCCAATAATCACAAATCTTGCACTGGGACCATTCTACTTTACTCTCAAAATAATCTCCATTACACGCAATACAATAATTTTTATTTTACTGGGATGTAATCTTCTTGTTTTTCAATTCCAATAGATTTATTTCATCATTTGAGCTTGTTAATGAGGAATCATCGCGCAAAGATATGGTGGCGCTAGAATCACTGAACTTAAAAAGTGCCGTGGAAACTAATTTTTTTATATTTTATTTTTTTAACATTTTGTTTCTCTTTTTCCTCGTTTTATTTTTTCTAAAGATGGATAGGTTTGTTGGTTACATATGATGCAAGGAACGCATCTTCAGAATATATGTTGGAATTTAAGATATATATTCCAGTTTTGATGAATTCTTGAGTGACATTTTGTAGGCTGAAAACTGCTAAATAGGCATCTCTAACAAACTGCGCCATTTGGTGGTCTGTGGTGTATTAAAAAGCCCTTTGAAATGCCCATACGTGGCTCTTTCAAAACATTTTGTCATTTAAGTTGTAACTTCAAAATACAGCTATTTCGCGTATATTATGACATCAATATTATCGAATGTACAATAATTTTGTCAATGACTTATAGGCTTTGTGTGCCCTGCTACATCAGTTCCAAAATTGTTGTTATAAGAATTGTGGAATAAGAACCTTACCTGGAACGAGCCAGTAGATGTAGACACATCTGTTGAGTTTAGAAATTGGTTTCATAAACTGCTTAGTCTATTAGAAGTAGCTATACCTAGATGGGTAGATATTACTCTAACTTCTGATTTCATTTGCTCTATTCATACATTCTGTGATGCCAGTAACACAGCCTACTCTGCAGTGATCTACGTGTTATTGAGAATCAACAAGTATCAGTCCACCTCCTAGCAGCTAAGCCTAGATTGGCTCCTATACAGACAAAAAATTTTCCAAAGCTAGAGTTAGTTTCAGCGAGAATTGGCGCGGATTTTTCAGGAATGTCAAAGATAACTTCCAATTCAAACAGATAATGAGCCATTTCTGGAGTGATCAGTATATTTTAGTTTCTTGGATACAAAGAAAAGAAGAATGGGCCACATTTGTGTGAAATCCGTAGTTTAATTCCTTCAGATGCATGGATATATATTCCTGGGATTCACAATCCTACAATCACGTGGTTGTTCCTCAAAAATTTTACTCCGCTCGAGATGGTAAGGGGTCAGCATGGCTCTATGAAATGCCAGATAAGTGGCCTAGTGGCACTATCAACTATAATAAAGAAGAAGTGTGAGCAGTGAGCGTAAGAAAAAATTGATCACTACACTTCTTGATAATGATTGCTTTGATTTTTGGCATTCAACTGATTTTTCGGAATTCTTCCAAAAAATAAAGGTAGTGGCTGCTGTCTTCATATTTATATTCAATCTGGAAACTAAAAACGCTAGCTGGAATTGTGGACCATCAACTTGAGAGAATTAAACCCGCTGCAATCTTTATTTTGAAAAGTGTTCAAAAAAAAACCTTTCCAGATACAGAAAAGGATAAAAATCATCATCAGTCTTTCTTCTTTTCGTGATAAAAATGAGTTGATTCGTCATAAATCTAGAGTATCATCTCGTACAGATTCCGAGAGTTTTCGTATTCCTATTTTGATTCCTGCTAAACATCTTACATTAGTAGGTTGCTAATGCCGACTGAACGCCTCCCCCCACCCCTTTTGACCTTGAGACGTCACACGACCTTGAATGACGTCACCTAACCTTGAACGTCGTACGCGTAGTATGAGCTTGAATGCGGTGTTTGACCTTGAGTGTGGGGTTTGACCTTGATGTTCGACACTTCGACTACCTTGAGCTTGCTCCATGGCATTGAATGTTGACCTTGAATGAAATCATGACGTGTACAGAATATACAGTGGGGTTCGGCGTTGCGGTGTTTGACCTTGAGTGTGGGGTTTGACATTGACGTTCGACACTTCGACTACCTTGAGCTTGCTCTGTGGCATTAAATGTTGACCTTGTATCTCTCATTTGGGTTATGGTGGTGGGGGGGGAGGAGTTGGGCTTTTATAAGGAGTGTGGTGTGAACGTTTCACTCATTTCAAATTCTCCTTATCGTACGGTAGATATTTCTATATACAAGATGTATTCGTGTGTTGATTGTAAAAAAAGTTTCACTCGTAGTGACAACCTACGTCGTCATCAGCGGGATTCCTGTACACCCGCAAATGGTGATGGACCTCCAACGCCGAAGAGGCAACGGTTGACACCCCCAGCACTTCCAACACTGCAAACATGCGTTTGCTGCAATTTGACTATTGCAAGCGATCAGATGAATGTACATCGGAGGACGTTGCAGCACAAAACAAATGCATGTGTTCAATATGGGGAAGGTGTGAAAATTGTCAATACAGCTTTCAAGTGTAGAATTGTGAGCTACCGAGTGGACAGTGAAAACCACCACATGGATTACCCAACATTCTTCAATGAAATTAAGCAGAAAGTAGTAAAACTACTCGAAGAAGTGTTGGATATCCATAAATGCATGAAAGTGAACATGGAAGTGTTTGGGCGGTACAGTCTGCAAACTAAGGATCTTTCAGACATCAAATCATTTAATAGTCCCAATGAAGTAATTGATCAATCGAATGATTTGGATGTGGTTTATAGCAGTTTTGCAGATAGTTTAACTGTTAAAGCAGTAGAATTTCAAGATCGGGATTCAGGTATGTGATCTAGTCAAAATGTTGATGATGATGGACTTATAGAGAAAAACCATATTTTCAGGTTGGACCATTGAGAAAATTCTGTACTTGGAGGTGAATATCAACAAGTATAGCCCCTTCGGAGGGTCTTCTTACATCAAATTGCCAAGGTTCATCGAATTGAAGAAAAGTGTGGTGAATGTTCTTAATCAAGATCAGTGCTGCTTTGCGTGGGCTGTGACTTCAGCTTTATACCCTGCCAGTCAGAAACTTAATGAAATTTCATCATATCCCCACTTCTCAACCGTCTTGAATGTAGCAGGTATGGATTTTCCAGTTAAGTTGAAAGATATTCCTAAGTTTGAGGTTATGAACGATTGCTCTATCAATGTTTATGGGTTGGAAAATGTTTTTAAAAATGGTAGAATTGAATATGAAGTTGTGGGCCCGTTACACTATTCTAAACGTAGATTGAATAGTCATGTTAATCTGTTGATTATTACAGATGATTCTGGTAATAGTCATTATTGTTGGATTAAGGATTTATCGAGACTAGTATCATCACAAATATCTGCCCGTGGTCATAAAAAGTATTTTTGTGATGGTTGTTTATTGTACTTTGATAATGAACGAACTTTATTGCGACATCAGTTGAATGATTGTAATCACATATCGACAACGACACCATCCACAAGTTTCAGGGTTGATAAATTTGGTAAAAGGGTACCTGAGAATATTTTGAAATTTGAAAATATCGAGAAACAGTTGCGGGTTCCATTCGTCGTATATGCTGATTTCGAATCTATTCTGAAACCAGTGCATACTAATGAGCCAAATCCTGCTAACTCTTATACAAATCGAACATATCTTCATGAACCATATGCTTTTTCTTACCTCATAAAGTGCTCTTTTGATGATTCTATATCTAAATTTGTACTATATAGAGGTGCTGATGCAGCTAAAGTGTTTGTGTCAAACTTGGAGGCTGATGTCACCAATATTTATCACAAATATTTGAAGAATGTCATTCCAATGAGTCCATTGACTGATGAGGAAGAGCATGATTTCAATATTGCC
>WOGN01003414.1:0-15303 GCA_015342105.1 Leptinotarsa texana
GCCGCCTAGATCTCCTGATATAACCCCACTAGATTTCTTCTTGTGGGGTTACTTAAAACAAAACGTGTATAAGCAAAGACCTTTTCGAGATATAAACCATTTAGAGGCAGTTATTCATGAATATGTTGTAAGCACGAAACCCCGTAGTATAAAGGATGCAGTTAAAGATGTTTTCAAAAGGACAATTATTGCATTGAACGTGGTGAAAGGCACACCGAAATGTGACTTTTTATTTTGTATTTCTATTGGTATTTACATGGCTTAGGCATATGATTCTATTTGATTTAGTGTTCTTAATTTAAATTATAACTTTATTTTAACAGATGTTTGTTAGAATTTTTCACGGTTTAGTTTTCTACGCAACATAATCTAAATTGATTTCTGAAGTAATTTTTTTCATTCATACCTCATAAAAGATATTTAGTAAATGTGAAATTACTTTCGTATTATTCCTTCCCTTAGTAAAAGTTTAACTGTTTGAAAAGTGCAGTAAAGAATAAATTATTGACTATTCATTGATATTGTTTTTCAATTATGCTTATGTATCAAGCTATTTCGCGAATAAAGTAAAATATTTATCTGTTTTCAAAAACTGTATCAACTTTGCATCATCTTTGGCATAATTTTTTCAGGTGTTTTGAATTTTTGCGAAATAAATTGTATTTAGAATTGCAATTGGTAATAAAAATGCGTTGGAAAGATAATTTAGGCATAAAGCACTAACTTTGTTGAGGTTTGAG
Source organism: Leptinotarsa texana (assembly GCA_015342105.1). Lineage (NCBI taxonomy): Eukaryota > Metazoa > Arthropoda > Insecta > Coleoptera > Chrysomelidae > Leptinotarsa > Leptinotarsa texana. Next base: position 741 of record WOGN01003414.1, read on the forward strand.
AAATCGGCAACTGTCAAATTTTCGAAAAACTGTAAAAAACTAAATTTTTACTAGAGAGCTAAAAATTGGTATATGAATAAAAAATGAAAAAACAATCATCTTTTCATTCTACCGATTTTCGAAAATTCGAGCAGTAACTGCTTTTCTGAACATTTTTTGAAAAAAAAAGGCAAATTTGACAGGGAAGAAAAATCACTTGATCGGTCATATGCATGTCATCTGGTATCATTTTCAAAGCACAACCTAATGGAGATATCAAAAGTTGCTTGAAGAGATGAACGAAAAAAATCCCATTTTATGCGGACTTTATGTGTGACACTGTATGTATAATATCAGACAATGGAAGTCCGAACTAATGAAATCATGAAACATTGTCAATCACCTTCAAACAAGTATTTCAAGGGTTATATAAACTTTCATTTTCCTATTCATGTTATTAGGCTCTATTGGCTCGTTTGGATAATAATAGATAAATAAATGTATTGAAAGAGTAAACATTTTCAACGGAAGACCGTCTGAATTTCTTTCAAATAGTGAACACTGACTGCGAAATGTGGAAATAAAGTACCAATTCATTATCTCTGAAAGATCAGTGTTTCTGTCAATTGTCTAGACGAAACAGAGGGAATGGAATGCCGGATGAGTGCCATCTCAAACTTGAGAACCTAATTGAAAAACAATGTTTCAGAGTGAATGAATCATGCTTTGTAGAGAAAAGGTGAGGGAGTGCATCAATTGTGAATGACTAATTCAAAAGCGCACTCTAAACAAATTCTGAATGAATAATCAATATGAAGTAATTAATAAAGAATGTTATTCATTCATTATTTCAACTATAACTACTGTTCTCTCATTTATAATATTGGTTTCCTGCGATTAAATGTAAACTAAAAAATCGTAAACATCATAAAAATGTTCATTCCTATCATATTTTAGTTATATGGTGTGGAATTGTTGATATTTTTACAAAATCTTGATTGATAAGTAGTAGTACTATAGTAATAGAATGGAGTAATAATGTTATAACAAACTACTGCAGATTGTTTTGGAGAATTTTTTTCAAAACTGGCATTTCAATTATGGTGGCTCTGATAATTCGCGAAATGTTCATGTTTATTACAATCACATTTTTATCAAGTAAAGCATTTATTAAGCTACATCAATTTGAATACTTGAAGAGAGGGTATTTTGTGTCCAATTGGAATTGACGATAATTGAAAACTAATTTATTTAGATGTCAATTTGATATATGAAAAACAAAATTAATATCAGATAACGAAAGATGAATGAATAGATACGGAGTGGTATAAGAGAAATCGAAGTCATATAATGTCTTATTGAATGGAAATATTTTTTCTTTTCCATTATCGAATTCTGATTAGAATATTGAATTTATTGAAAAAAATATAATTCTGGTCATTATATTTAATTGTATATTATTCTCTTCTTTACCTTACATTGTAGATGTGGCACCTAAGTTGTGCAGAATTTTTGCAGATCTGAATGTAAAAATAGCTTTGAGAACCATTTTAACCATCAACAATTTGTTTTATAAACTCAAAGATGAAACTCCGGTCAACTTTCAGTCATAACTAGTTTCAATTCTTCGTATCAATTGTAGAAGTGAGTATAGTGATCAAACTTCAAGACTACTCAAACATAGAATTATTTCTCACAAAAGTGATCGTAGATGTGCTGAAAGATGCTCTATCAGCAATACTTTTAATAAAGAAAGTCACAAAATACACTATAATTCAACCAAAATTTTGACAATTGAAAAAATGAAAGATCATTTCTGGAGATGTCGTTCATCTTACAATCAGATAACTGATAGAAGGTCTGATATCAACCATATCAGCGAAATATATGCCTTTTTGCTAACATGAATAGAATTTTCATTTGCTTGAATTAAAATTTTCAGTTTTGGAAAATTCCCACATTTTTGTATCAAGATGAATAAGTAGAAAGCTAAAACCTTCTTCTTTTTCAAAAATATACCCTTTCGAATCAAATTCATTCTACTCATTTTGTTCAATAATGAAATAATATTGATTGTGGATACTTACAATCGAAACGTCGTAACATAACTTGGTTTGAAACCTTTTTAATTATTTTTAATAATTTTTTTTAATCTTTATTTTTTCAGCTTTTATCAATATTTTAATTTAATTTGTTTGGTTGTAGCTTGTATGTTAATTTTTTGTAAATTCAGTTTTTGTTTAATAAAATTGTTATATTCGGTTAACCTTATTAATTTTGTAATTGTTTTTTCAGGGTTTCAAATTATTTTATATTAGATTAGACAATGGAAGTCCGAACTGATGAAATACACCACAAAACATTTACGTCGAGTTGATACACTTCTCCCGAGTCCACTTCACTACTCCAAACGTGTAGAGTAAGATTGGAACGACAATTATATTTGTTGCAGCAACTTTGTTCTTCCCCTACAGTTCCGACAAACCAATTCGGAATTGGCTGTTCTCCGTCCAGGAGAAGCTGTCGCTTAGGCAGGCTGTCGAAGCCAAACCTCTATGTCAAGGTGCCAGGGTTGCAGGGTGCTAGATTTGGCACCCCGCGACTTTTTCCTGTTTCCAAAATTAGCGAACCCATGAAATAACGGCGTATTGCGATGATTTTCGTCCATGACCCGGCTACGGTCTTGTTTCAGTTCCCACAATTCCCCAAGCGATAAATCGTTCACTCAAAACACGCCCGATCTATCCGGATTCGTCGTTACATCACCGTGAAACCGACTGGAATGATTGGAGTATCGCATTACCGGCCCATCTCGGCTCGTCTTCCCGACTTAATTAACAATTACCAGTTCGTTGGGATACGTACTTTGATGAATGCCCGTGTTGCGACCCGTGGCCCATTATCCTCATTTCCTTTGCTACGTTTCCATTCATCGGGTGATTTTGGTACGGGACAGATGAGTCCTGGAACAAAAAATTAATCAGCACAAAAACGCGTCTGAGATCCGTGAAATGTATTTTTGTGTGTGTGGTTGTTGGAATCCGATAATTAGAAACAAGGTGGTTTGAGAATTCTACAGGGTGTAACTGAATAAGTGTGAATCATTTAAGGAGGTGATTCGTCATCGAAAAAAAGATAAGGATCTTTCATATAAAGAAACTTCATTGGAGCATCCGTTGTTAAGATACAGCCCCTTAAAGGGGGTACATACAATTTGTACTACCAAAAAGACACTTAGCCAGTAATTTATTTGGTTTACCCCATGGTTGTAAGGGGTGGAAAACGCAACCCCTAAAATTTATTTCCAAAGTAACTTTTTGTCTTATTCTTTGTTCACCATTTAAATATTTATTTCCGATAGCCTGTTTCATTCTACATTTTTATGTCTCTTGGGTTTTTTGCCCAAAATAAACCAGTTCGCAGCAAAAAATTATTTTACGAACAACTACAGAGATACATTGTCATAAATGTGAACTGGATTCATTTTCTAGTTAGTACCTGCATTAAACGATCAAATGGTAATAAACAAAACTAATTTATTAATAACAAAACACACATGTAGAAATCATAGTAAATGTTCAATATGTCTACCTCCAGACATTACGCATGCGTCTAGACGTCGGCGCTTTGAGCCGATATTGTGACTATGCAAGATATTAATTCCAAAGTAAATTTTCTCAACGAATGCATTATTATACTTTTTGACAAACATGCTCCAATTTGCACAGTAGACAGAAAACATAAAGCTTCCCTGTATATAATATCAAATCGATGATGAAAACCCGTGATAGAGCTCATGCCAAATATCTTAAAGAAAAGACAGCAGCCGCTAGACAGTACTATGTAACCTTACGCAAAAAAACATGGAACACAGACTGCCCTCTTGAAAGTAATCGACGATCTTGCGAGATTCAGAGATCAATCAAAAGTCACCATTTTAGTACTGCCTGATCAAAGTAAAGCTTTCGATTTAGTTAATTTTGATTTAATCATCAGCAAGCTCAAGTTCATAGGATTCGATGACATTTCTCTTGAATGTATGACGAGCTATCTCACAGGCCGATCACAGAGTTTCAAACTGGATGATTACTCATGGTCATCCCTAAAAAAAAACTCAGGTGTACCACACGGAAGTATTTTAGGACCCTGTGTTGTGATTCCAATATTGCTGGTGAACAATGCGAAAGAGATACTAGTGAATAAGATTCGGATCCATTTGAATATTTAATCACATATATACACCAAGATATTTTATGTTGTTCCCCTTATCAACTGTAGGACATGTGCATGTCATTGGGGTTTGGCAAATAGGTTTGTGTATGTGAGCTTATTTTCAGAAGGTTGATCTTTGTTTGTGGGGTCAAATGTTGCGTATTTCGTTTTACCGATGTTTAGGCTCAAAAGATTTGTGTTTAACCAAGAGAAAACAAATATGAGTCCCCTTTCAGCTGTCTTAAAGACGTCGTCCCACGTATCGCCTACAAATAACAGAGCTGTATCTTCTGCATAAGATATAATGCTGCCTTAGAAGTTTTCAAGTTTGTAAATGTCATTGATGTATATTAAGAACAAAACTGAGCCTCCTAGTACTGTTCTCTGAGGGACGCCCATGGTTATAGGTAGTGGATCAATATAAATATTGTTGATTTCAACAATCTGATTTCCTGCCATATAAGTAATTTTCAAAAAGCTTAAGGGTGATTCCTATTACTCCAATGAATTCTAAACGCCTCAGTAAGATATGATGATTGACAGCGTCAAAGAATTTCGCCAAATCTAAAAAGACTGTTAGGCACTTTTTGCCAATATTGAAATTATGATGCACTGTTTGGAACCTTTGGTATAGTAATGAATATTACTGAAGTTTCTTCCCAACACCAAATCCTTATTTTTAACACCTCGACAAGTGTTTCAACCACCAAGTGATCATCTTCTGAAAATTAACGCGAAGCTAACCCTATTTATGCTATATAGATATCCCATACATCCAGGTGTAGCACCCATACAGGTATACCAACCTAAATTGATTTTACAATTTTTCCTTATCTATTATTTTACAATATATATTCCACTGTTGAAGCTGTATATAAAATTAATTTCACAATATTGCCTATCTAAATTTATTTTTGCAATGCGTCCTTTGTAGCAATCAGTAAACCCAACAACATTATTTCGACAAGCTATATGCTGTAGGTCCTTCTTTGATATTCATCATATTATCGTGTTGGTATTGTTGAATCATTCGTTGTTCGCAATATATGCGCAAGAGAATCATCGCAATCTATCCTAGACAGAGTGGTGTGGATAAAGTTTGTGGATTTCACAGAGAACATTTCGATATTGTTACCCTTTTTCTCCTCTTTTCGGGCGATATTCGTCTCGCCAGGAGCTGAAAACTTCAAGACAAATATCGTTTTGTCGTTTTGCTCAATTGGTTGACAATGACTAAATCATTTTTATTAGCTTGTATTCAATGAAATCTGTACTTCTCGTTTCACATTCCCTACAACGGATCAGATATTCCCTGGAGCGTATGGCAACACCGGTGTCTTGTCAATATCGTTCAAATGTGATAGGCGGCAATAAAGCACTCCTAGGGCCGCATAATGTTAATGGGTATAGGCCGAGACCCCTTACGCTCGACATGCTGATAGCAGGTGCATTAGGGTCTCAGACGCCTCGTTGCAGGCACTGCATATTGTGTTAGCCATCTTTATACATCTCACGCGACGGTGGTGAACTGAGGAGTTGAAGAAATTATTGTAACGGCCAATGTGAACCTCTCAGTTTCCGACTTCAGCACACCCGATCTGAGGAATGTGAATGTCGGACGCTGTAAGAAAGACCCCATACCATGTTTTATCCTAGTGTTGCCGCAGTTGTGATTTCATATAGGCCTTCTGCTAGACGGATTTTAACTAGGCAACAGAGTTGTGATCACCTTGATTAGTGTCAAAAACTAAACCGAGTTCATAAGCTTACCGCAGCTACCCTGAAGAGAAATGCTTCAATTGCGGCTCTCTCATCATGATGGACCATGCATATTATCATTATTATTAGGATTATTATCATTATTATCATCACCAATAGGTGAGCTGGTCGGGAGTCAAGATACATTCAGGAGGGCGCACCAGCATTCTTCAACCAATGATCACTCTCCACTCCATGAGTTTTGTAATCATAGGGCCGTGACAGCGTTCTGCCTGGCCCCATGGGGTACTGCGTTTTGTCGGGAATGATTCTGAAATTTGATAGGTCTTCAAGTACTCTAATAATCAGAACAACAGTGTGATCTGGATAAAGTCTTCGGAATTCGAAAATATTTTCGTATTTTTTTTTTCGATATTTTATCCTTTTTTTCTCTTCTGTTTGGACAATATTCGTCTCATTTGTAGCTGAAATTTCCACGATGTATATCGTCTTGTTCTAATGGTTGAGACAATCTACATCAGGCTTATTGGCTTGTACGAGTCTGAGGGAGTGGATTATCGTTTCCAATGAATTTGTTACTCTTTAATCTCTATTTCCCACAACGGATTCTATATTGCATCACATCATAAGGCAACACCGGTATCTCGTTAATACCGTAAAAGTGTCATAGGTGGAAACAACCACCCTTGGGGTCGCGACACGTCGATGGGTATAGGCTGAATACAAATAAAACAAAACGTGTACGATTTCATAATAGACAATAAGAAGTTAGTGTCGTTGATTTCGGTGACTTACAGTCAGTAGATAAGATCGTCCGATTTTTCGATTTATATATAGACGAACATATTTCTTGGGGAGAACATTGTGAAATCTAAATCAATAAATTGAATTTTGTTTTCTCTAATGTTCTGTCTAATGATCAGTTGATGGTGCTCTACTGTGCCTTTAGGAACGGTCTTCTAGAGCAAATGATGCATTTGCTGCAAGAAAGAGAATACTCAGAGTATTTACCCGCTCTGCAAAGTTGTAATGATGTATTCAGATCATGTAGAATCATGATGCTACCATCACTCTTTATCTATGAAGTTGGTGTTCATGTATTTAGTAACTATATCAGTTTCTCAACTTGATCTAGCATTCATAAACTTGACACAAGAATGAAAAATTAGCTCAATACACCCTTTTCTACAGTTCAAATATCCAAAGAATATCTTAACTCACTAGGTTCAATAAATTACTATGCAAGAAAGAGTCGAACCTTAAAATGTTTTAAAAAATGTCATTAACAATTTCTAATTAAAAACTGATATTATGAAGTTGAGCAGGCACTAAATTAACTATTTGTAAATCGTTTACGATCTGTCAGTTATATATGTGTACATGTGTGAGTATAAATGTCACCTTTTTCTGTTTACTGCTTCCCTTAATCTCAATTTTAATTTTAAATATCTTAATTTTGATTTTAGATATATGACTACTTCTGAACAATACTTGTATTGTCTTTCTGGATAATAAAAATTATTATTATTATTGATATTATTATGTGTTTGGTGGTCATTGGTGTGTGTCATTATATGATTGGTGGTCATAGCGTTTTTGGTAAATGTGGCTATCTAGCGAACAGGAGGGCTGAGTTGAAATCAGTTCAGTCTTATTTTTTCAATTAACTCTTTCTTTCATTTATATCTGCATACTGCAAATACTGTATTTCTTATTGGCATTACATTTTTTTCGTGTAATTTTATATTTACTTACGACCAGAAAATGGTCCCAATTCAAAACATGACCATACTACGGAGTATTTTAGGTAGTCTGTATCCAATACCCAATATGGAGCATCTAGTTGAACTACAAAAAAAAAAAAACAAAATTGTATTATACTTTTTCTATAGAAATTCATTGTGTGGCATTACTTGACTTTTGACATCAATTTGCCTAATTGTCATCATAGAAATATTGGTAATATTAAAATTCACCTAATATGTTTCCTATTAATGAATAATATTTTCTATCAAATGAACATTGATGAACAATGATGAACACTATTGGAAACAGGTCTACATGATCCACCAGTCTATAGGAAAAAACAAGTTGCGGTTAGAATTGATACCATGACTCAGATATGGCGATATTTATTGGAAACACATTTTTCTCACCAGAAGAAAAATGCTGTCTCTTGACACACGTTCCGCTAAACATGTCAGCATCATCAGTATAAAAACGCTTGAGAAAGCTATTGTATAGCAAAACGCGTGTTGCGATATCGTAAAATGTCTCAACTCTGTCTATCCAACAAACAAAGTAACCCAAACAATGCGTAATCAGTACATGGTCACCACGCAAATTTGCATCTATTGAGTAGAATGAACAAGCCTCCTTACGCTTGCCAATCAGATTTAACTGAAATTGGCTGGCGGATTTCATTCACGTATATCGCTACAGTGTCGAAGTGGTGAGTTACATCTTAACGCCTCTAAGGTGTACATACAGTGCGTAAAAGCCAAATGGAATAAATTCATTATTTTGGTTACTGTACATTTTTGAGAAAAATACCGAAACATGTCAAATGTAAATTATAATGTGACATTCTTCAACGTAAAAATGCCACCCCTACCTTCGATCCCCTTCGAACCCCAAATTTAGTATAGGTTTGTGATATATCGTTCGAAAGGTCTTTTCATTCTCTATTCAAAAAAGTTATCGCTTTCAAGTTTATTGCAACAACTGAGATAAAATCAATTGAAATCATGTGGTTACCGAAATGATTAAAATACAATCAAAAACTAAAATGTAATGCAAATCGTAATGAAATGTGGAACATGGTAATGTGGTGGTGCTCCATCCTGCTGAAACTATATCGTATTCATTGGGACTTGAGGGTTTCCTGGATCAGGATATACATTTGCTAAACTTGAAATGATATCATTTTGAAGTAGGGACCAATGATATGGTTTCCTACAATCTCTGCCCAAACATTAACCTATTGCGAGTATTGCGTGTGTTCTTCTCTCATCCAGTGAGGATTTTTCGTTGACCAGTAGTGGCAATTTTGCCGATTAGCATGACCATTAAGAAACAAAGTACACTCTTCGGAAATCATCAGAAAACATCTAATTGGATGATATTGTTATCCAACATGATCATCATTTGCTCACAAAAATATGTTCTTCTATCAAAATTGTCTTCTATGAGCTCCTGAATAGGTATTATTTTATAGGGATGTATTTTATTTTCTTTTAATATGTTTACTATTAATGTATGGCTAACATTCAATGTAGTTGGTGCCTACTCGAAGCACGTGAGTTTTCCTCAAACTCAATCATCACATCTAATTTGAGTTCATCACTCATTGCATTGGCAGCTTCTTTTTTATCTGCCCCACATGATCAAGCTCACGAACCTGCTTCTCTATTTTACTTATTGTTCCTTGATATATGGGCGGTAAATTAGGAAATTTCTCATGAAGTAAGCGGACTACTTCCTGTTGTGTTCGAGTTTTATCTCCGTAACCAATCATTTGTGAAACTGTTATTTTATGCATTTACGTTAATCTAACCATTTGTCAGATTTGAAGTTGGAGAACTTGGAAATCAAATTGAGATATTGACAACTGATGTGTAACATACAAAACAAGTTGACGAGGCGTTTTAAACTAATGTTGCCACGGAAATTACTTACAGTTTTTTAAAGGATACCATCTAGAAACAACATTGTTATGGTTTTTGCTTACTTTCTTATTATAAATACCTCAACATCAAAATATGTATTGTAACCAAAATAATGAATTCATTCCATTGGGCTATTACACAATATATGTGTTATTTTTAATTTAAAAATTTTTAAAATTACTGATACGGCTAAAGTAACTGCTAATTTGTGTCCTTTCATTTCACATAAAAAATTGTCCTATACTCAGCCACATTATTTATTTGGATGCATGTAGAAATTATTAAGTCTCAATAATCTCCTAACGACGCGCGTTGAGAGACAGCGTTTTCGTTCTCGTGGAAAAAAAGTGTTTTCAGTAGATTCATTTCACGCCAGTTCTTATTGGATTTATTTATATGTTGAACTACAAAAATTCAAAAGAACAATAGTTCCTACTGATGATAGTTACTGGTCCAATGGTTTTAGTCACTGGAAATCTATTAAATAATTTGTTGAGAATATCACCTCACTAATGAAATAGGACCAATGCAACAGTGTTGTGGTTGATAACTTCAAATCCATCAGTTTTTCAAGAGTGATGTCTTCTTGGCATGATATCAGATTATGTTAGATTAGGTCCAAAGTGAGTGGGTCTATTCGACTCTCCATTGCAACCATCAAGGGTTTATTGTGGCTAACACCTACTCACACTAGACAGCTTGTTAACGAAGCCGACTAACTTGTATGGTAAGTAGTCTATCACGTCAGATGGTGAGAGTACGGCTCTGCCGAACTCTAAAAACCTGATCTAGTCCCCAGGGGGGCAGGCATAAAGTATATGCTTTGCTGTTTCATCGTTAATGAGGTAGTCGGATAGCCAATGTGCAAGATTTTCACCTTGATACCCGCGACAACCTTCCCATATTAGGGTTTTTCAGCTTCTGCAGCACCTGACGATGCCTTAGATCCAACCGTGCAGCGCTTTTTCGCCTCTGGTTTTGGCGAATCATCACTTGAGGGAAAACGTTTGCTTACCTGCTCATGACGGATTTGTTCCTCCATGCCATATTACCGCAAAGTTTATTTTATCTAAGGAAATTTTCATACATATCGAAAAACTTATTCCCGTCACATCTGTTGCAAAATCCATGAATCAATTCCAAAAGTGAGCACTTTCTTAAAGATGACAATGTGCTACAATATATATTTTTTTGTGACTGACTCGGCCGTTACTTGATGAAGATCCATGGTAATTTCACAAACTACATCTAGATTACAAATGTAGGATATACCTGAATTCAATTGAATAATCAATATAAGCTTGAGGCCAGCCAAAACAGCTGAATGAGGTGAATTCAGCATATCATTGCTGTCCTTTTTTTCGTCATATTAACATTCACGAACAGATTTTAATAATTGATGAATTTCATTAGCATTTCTACCAGGAATAAATCTGGGAGTTTTTGGTTCTCAGTAGTTTTCAAATTTCAAATTCGTAACTTAATGAGTTATGGGGAAACAATCCTGTATATTCCGAAAAAAGGAATAGCCTAATTCCAAAAAAAAATGATCGTATGTCTCCAACTTACTACGTGAGTTGTTAAGGGAATGATCTGTAACATATAAATAACTATACACAATAATATTGATACAGTTATCCATTTCTGGAAATACCGATCAAATCACCACATTATTTGAATGTTATATATATAATGTTATGTATATATTATATATATATATATATATGTACTTACATGGAACTGAAGGAAATCGAACCAAAAGTTTTGCTTCACCGGAGTCAGAGTCTAATCTAGCGTTTCCGGTAATAGAGCTAGGGTTTCCTGTTCTGAAAAATTGAGAATGAAATATTTTCCTTCAATATACAAGGCGCATACAGATGAAAATACTGAAAATAAAGGACCTACAGAATGAATAAAACATTTGTGAATACTGATCGGAGCTCTTTGAAATCAAAAAAATCAACAAAAATTCCAAGGAGTATTCATACATGAAATACCCGCTCTCACTCCTTTCTTTGGTCCATTGCATTTACCTTCTCTCTCCGATATATAATATAACATATATGAAAACTGTTTGTTTTGTTCTCTATAGTCATAAGGATTCATTTAAATTGGGAGAATAGGCACAATACAAGCATATTATATGCTTAGGTGTAATTCTCGACTTTTTGATGAATTCAAAATAGCACATAAAATAGTTACTCATGTAATCTGATTATTTAACTGAATTCAACTGAATATTTGATTTGGATGTTAAGTGAATGAATAAATTGGGAATTGGAAATTGGTCAGTACAATCGATATGGATGGATCATTATTTATGATAATTTTTAGAGTGGAAATGCACAATTTGTTGAAATTATATACTGGATAAAACTGAGATCAATATCCAATAGAGTATTAGTCGACAGCTATTCCTGTTCGAACAATGTGGGCAAAGACACTGTCGCTCAGAAGTTTGAAGATTCTTGTGAAAAGTATTTACCTGGTAGTTCTACTTTAAGGAACCCTTTTGATGGCCTACTCTGTAAACCTCTGGAAATTTCATCAAAATCACATTTCAGTTCACGAGGTGTAATATAGATTAGAGTAGACTTTTCTTTGCATTTTTTAATCATGGTTATAACGCATATATTCAGACAAATGATGCGTTTTTTCATGAATATCATCAACAATATCAACAATTTTTCAATGGTTCCATTCTATATACGAGACTAACTTCTAGTTGGCCTTGACTTACTTCATGAATGAACAAAAAATAATGTTTCAGAAGTTTCTCGCTAGAATTCAAAAACTGCAGTGTCTAGAAATCAACAAGTATCTTAGGATGATCAATTTCTATGTCCATCCTTGTGAGTCTTGATACGGTTCATGACATTATTTCATCCAAGCATCGAATCGTGTTGAAACTTATATTCGAGGCATTGAATGTTTCATATGTACTCGCCAATTTTATAATTCACATCAATTTGTAAATGGAAAAATGTAATGTCTGCAAAATGAATCCATGTGTGTCTGAATTTTGGCCAGAAGCATGCATAGATAGAAGCGTCGCATCCGATTCTTCCTTGGTTTGAAGAAATGTGTTGTTACTGTGTTGTTGCTGTGGATAAAACTTGAGTACAAATCAACGATTCAGAAATAAAACAGGAATTCACGAATGGGCTAAAAAATTTCATATTGGAAAATCCCCTTCATTTTTTGGTGGATTGCCAAATAAATCATGATTTCTGGAAATGGTTGGAAAGACAACTGATAATTATTACCTGATGTTACTGCCACTCTACAAGTAAAAATTATGGAGAGAAGAAGCGAAAAGTTGTCTCGATATTTTGTTTTTGCAAGACAATGGCTCTGCACACAAAACGCATGTTGCCATCCAACAATTTGTAATGTAGGATTCGAATTACTTGAATAACTCCCTCATTCCTATCCAGCTCCATTCGATTGTCATGCATTTTCTCAATTGAACAAAGTCTGAAAGGTAATTTTTTTTCAACAAAGATGTGATGAAAATTTCGGAGGCCTAGATTGTAGAGTAAGATATTTTTTCAAAGGTAATGAGGCATTATAGGTTCGCCATAGTGGATGTGTCAAACTGAATAGTATAATAAAATAAAAATATTTTAATCCTGAATTCTGTTTTCTTCCATAATTGACTGAAATTTTTGATTACATCTTACGAAATACAGCTTTCTGAAAACACAATGAAAATATACACGATATCAATAAATATTTTAATTGAAGTTTTCTGCAAACTTAGGAATAAGTTCACTTTTCTCTCTGTTTTCTTTTTGAAATGATGTTTGAGTAACAAATAGACCTCATGAAAAGCATACTTACAAAATATTGATTTGTTTATTGAATACTTTCACGGTGCCATTAGAGTTCGCTGAATATTCTGCTGTAACGCACTTTCCACCAATTTCAAAAATCGTTGGGTATTTTTCCTGTTCATACCATTTTCCCAAATACTGAAAAGGAATTGTGAACTCAGTTCAGATGATGAAATCAGAAGAATTGGTTGTGGAGTTGTTGACACAGATGAAATAAGAAATAACATAAACTAAATCAATCACAGGGGTACCTCATTAATATAAATAATGTACTGCAAATTAAATATTTTTGAGAAGGATTTGAGGAAATTTCAATACGGAGGCGAAGCTTCTATAAAATGTTATATGGAGTTGAAAATTCAAGCTAATATATACGAGTTTTTCAGTATATTCCGTTATTCATATGTAGATAGAAAGTCTTTGGAATCAAATCATATTCATTTCATGGGGCTGGTCCAATGTCATGGAGACACATCAAGCGAGTCAGCGATGTTTGATCATATTTCCACTCTTTTACAAATATAATCATATATGATGTCAAAAACTCTAAAATACAATGAACACTAAAATAATCACACCGAATTCTCGTCAAATATATATTTACAAAATAATAGAGGCCAAGAAAATTGCTAGAAAAATCAAAATTCTTCTTCGCTATATTCGGATGAGGAGGAATGATCATCGAGTTGAATAACGATCGGATTTATGGAACTTTGCACACAATATTTGTTCTCTTCTTTTATAGCGTGGGCCACAAATTTCTTCTACACATCACTATTACCTACTTTGTTCACCACTCGCCTCTTATTGTCAAGCACTACAGCATTCAAAGTCGGTGACTGATTACATTTCCGCAAGCTTTTTTTCATTGTGGCCCAAACCGTTTCAGTTGGATTGAACACACGATAGTATGGAGGCAAACGTAAGAGAATATGACCACGTGTTTCACACATCGAATTAATAATATACTCTTTTTTGCAAATATGTTGTTTTATGGTCACCAGTAATACATTTTTCGGTGAAATATTTTCGGGTATTTCCATGTCTTGATTTCGTATGAAATCAACAATATCTGCTTTTTTTGTGTTATTGTTTGGTATTGTATTCAATAACCGAGAATGATACGAAGCGTTATTCATAACAATTACC
>WOGN01003415.1:0-15302 GCA_015342105.1 Leptinotarsa texana
CTGCTGATTTTTCAGGTCTTCCATATTTTAAGTGTGCTATGTGTTCCTTATATCTCACTTTAATAGATCTTTTTGTCTGTCCATAATATTTTGCATCACAGTCCTTACATCCAATTCCGTAAATTCCAGACTTTTCCGAATTCTCGACTTTATCTTTTGGACCTCCCAAAAGACTCTGTAGTGTATGACTTGTTTTAAAAACTACTTTCATAACTAGACCCTTGAAAATCTTTCCAAAGTTCTTCGTATATTGGTGGTATCGAACTGAGATATATTTATCTTGGTTTTTGTCCTTTCTGAAAATCGAGATTTCGTTCATTCTTAACCTAAACTTCTTCCTTATTATGTCATCTACAATACCCCTCGGGAAACCGTTAGTGGCTGCTATTTCCTGTATTGTACGTTTTACTTTTGTGAACCTATCATATGTTAGAGGGAAAGTCAAAAGACGATGCACCAAAAAATTCAATCGAGCACGTTTGTGCTGTCCACAGTGATGTGAACTGTCAGGAATATATCTATACGTGCTCGTTTATTTTCTAAATATATCGTATTCTAACCCTCCATATTGGCTCCTCAATACCAAAACGTCAAGAAGTGGTTGTTGTCCCTTTTTTTTTCTAACTCATACGTGAATTTTATTGATGGACATCTATTATTTAAAAAGGAAACAAAGTCATCAATATTCGATTTTTTTGGTAGATTTTGGTGGCAGAGTAATAATACTCCGAGTTTGGAACTTTGTGATCAGGACTACTCACATGGATCAATCAAAATATGTTGAATAGTCGTTTTCTCCTCTTGCCCTCTAGTGCACTCGCCAGAGGTAGCATTAGGTTGAACTGAGTCACAGAACCCACTTAATTTACCGTGTTGCCACTATGTATATAATTATTTACTAAATACAGTTCGTTCATAGGTAGATACTGTAATATTATAACTGAGTATCTATATAATATATATGTACAAACTTTCACGAAACCATCTTTGAAATATGAAGCATACTTTCATGCAAATTTATAAAATCACTGAATTTACTACTAAATTATGTAAATTGTAGTACGAGAATAAAATTTCGAGTGGCATCCCTGCGTACTTTAGTGTGCTTTAGTGATTTTTCAGTTAGAAAGTTGTATATTCACGTGTGTATTTTATGAAAAGTGTGGTTAATCCTAATTTTTCTAATTGCAACATGGACGTCGTTAAGGAAATTTTAGAAAAATCAGCTTTTGATGTCGAAAAATATAAATCAATTACCGTTAATAAACATATTGATCTGGTATATGACCTAGGAACTTTACTTGCAACGGATACTAACGAATTAGATGCTGAACTTCTTAGGTATGTTCTTAGGCATTGTTTTGTTTATGAGATGTTAAGATTATTTTTTATTATTTAGGAAACGACCGAATGACTATCTGCGGGACTTGGCCAGAGATAATGCCCAGTTGCTGGTTAATCAAATTTGGGACCTGCCAACAGAGCGAGTAGATGGCATTGTTGTGGGTAAATTCCCTCCTCAAAGAACAGTATTACCCCGTATGAAGCCTGTTCCCAGGCCGAAACCACTGACCAAATGGCAACAGTTCGCAAAGGATAAAGGAATTCAGAAAAAGAAAAAGAATAAACTTTCGTGGGATGAACAGCTACGAAAGTGGGTTCCCACATATGGTTTCAAAAAGGCTCAATCAGAAAAAGAAAAAAGCTGGTTGTTAGAGGTTCCAGGAAATGCTGATCCAATGGAAGATCAGTTTGCTAAGAAAAGTCAAGCTACAAGTGAAAAGGTAGCGAAAAATGAGTTGCAGCGATTGAGAAATATCGCCAAAGCTAAGAAAATTAAAATTCCAAGGGTTGGGGTTACAAATTCCGAAGTGTCTACTGCTAAAGATGTAAGTACAGAAATATTACAATCTACAGTGTTCTCCTTACCTTCAATCCCATTGAATGTAACTAATAAATAACATTTGATGATAATCTTCCCTTTCGTTTTAACACAAGAAATTTTACTGAAATGAATTCATGTATCTGATAAAAGTTGTTAGAAGTTGGATCATTGATTTGATGTTAACTTTCTTGCACATGTCACAACAAGTAATAGCCTAATTGAATTATTGATACTTGTAAATGCTGATTGAAGTTGGATTCATATATCAGTCTTTAGTCATAACTTACAAGTCCCAACAAATGGTTGTAACATTGGCCAGATTAATGCGCTAGCATTAAGACGCTCTCCTGATTCTCTCAGGTAACCTGTAGCCATCCAGGCTGGAATGTGCATCTCTGGAATCATACCTTTGGGCCATCTTCTATAATAAATTCTACTGCAGCCATAATAATAATAATAATTATAATCGATTTGTTGCTGTACTTCAAGTGAAATTTATTGGCTAATGTTTTTTTACCATTCTATACTAAAAGTAAGAACATACTAACTTCCCAAGAAAGAGCATCAGTCTTAATCACTTAGTAGTAACAAAGACTCAGGACTCACACGTTGTTGAAATTCATGTGAAATACATTATGAACCAATGCAGACGAGTGTCACTTAAGTTTGCATTTACTGATCTATTTTGACATTGTCTTGGAAGGGAAAACCAATTTACAATTTTGAATGATTTTGAAAATGCCCTTGAAAAATAATTAAAATGTAAATTTCTTTCAGTTGCAAACTGCAGTTACGGTAGCAAAGGCATCAACTGCTAGCCTTGGTAAATTTCAAAGTAAACTTCCTAAAGAAAAAGAAGCAAGAGGTGTAGCAGCCATTACCCCAGGAGTAACAAGGAAGCGAAAACTACCTCCTGTATCTGGTGCCGAAGAAAGAAGCGAAAATTTGGCAATTGTTGATACTATTTTGAACAAAAAACCGAAATTGGATATCGAAAAAGCTGTAGCTCGACATATTAGCAATGAACAGTTAGAGTGAGTTAATTTTCAATTCAATCAACATTTTTCTATATAGTAGTCTTGGGTGAATTGAAATAAACTCTTCAAAGAAGTGTAGCTCATGCATAGAAGTTACTTTTCAGACACTAACTGAAATAAAAGTCCTCTCAAAACAACAACTAAGATAAAGAACTTTCAAAACAACTAATTTTATATGAATGCTTAATTATATAAAAAACACTTTTTTCAATTCAGTTTGTATTTCAAAAATTTGTTATGAAAATGAATCAGATATCATTTACAGGGTTGCTACACAATATTGTATATGAAAGAATAAAATTTTCAGTTACATGGAACATTGTCATCCCTAATGGCGAAGTTAATCTGTTATGTTTAAAAATTTTCTGATGTTTTTTATGTTCGAAACAACATTTTATTCGTGTGACGGTACTAACTTTTAATTAGTTCAATAAATTATGGGACAACAAATGGGAAATTTTAATTAAAAAACAAGCATTTTCCTCAATCACCAAGAAGTACATTTATTTTTTCAGACGTTCCCAGGAGAAGCAAAGTTCAGGTAACAGAAGTTCGAAAGGTAAAGGTAAAGCAAATTCAAAGAAGCCGAAAGGAGGGAAGGGACAACGAAAAGGAAAGACTTCAGGTGGTCGAAAGAGGCGTTGATAGTTATTGAATATATTTTGTAAATATAGGTGAGTTTTTCAAAAAAATGTAAGAAATAGGAAAATTTATTTTGATTTGGAAGTTGGTGACTTGTGCATAAGATAGCTGTCAATAAGGGAGTGCCGTCGACTTCCTCTGCAGCAAAGAACGGTCATGCCTAGAAATTGTTTTAAATGAACAATGCATTATAAAGAAAACACTTTTCTCTATTCAGTTTGTATTCCAATTATTTGTTAAGTAATTGAATCAGATATCATTCACAGGATTGATACACAATATAGTAAGTGAAAGAGGTAGAATTTCACTTACATGAAACACTTGTCATCCTCCCTGTCCTATAGTCTACCTTTTGGCATAAGACCCTTTCTTCATCGGCTCTTGAGCACCAAATCTGGATAACGTAAGAAGTATTCAATTCATTGATAAATTAACGACTTTGTCACAAATGAGTTCAATCTACTCATGTCATCGATGACAGTAGATAATGACATTCATTCACTTATTTAATTAAATCCCAGCCATATGAATGTGTCACATATAGATTAACCCACGTTCTGTCAAAAACAAGTCGAATAATTGAAATTTGAGAGGTAGTAATAATTTCTAATGAATTTCAAAGATGACAATTCGTATGGCACTCTTCTATTAGTGTAGGTGAGGTGTACTTTTTGAGATTGGGGTTTCATCATGTCATAAATACACGTTTGAATCTATTTCTAACGTATTCTAAAAACACTTTATTGTGTGATTTTTCACTAGAGTTTTACAAAATCGCAACACGTGTTTTGCCATACAATGGCAATAGATGTCCGGCATGCCATATTAAGACATGTTTGTACATAGTTAAGCCATCATCAGTCAATTCTGAATCGTTGAAAATAATATTGAACTCCTTACACCGACAAATCTGCAAAACACACGTTAAATTTTTGTGTTTATTATCTATGCTGTGATGTGTCACTCAGTATTTGTTTAGTGTTATGGTGTACAAATTCACTTCATAAGAGAAAGAATTTCTCCGAATCTCGAAGTTTTCTAGCACCACGATTTCTTTATCGAACAATTACGAAAGATTTCCTGTGAATGATGCTAAATTACCCTTCGTTTGGGAAAACTTCCAAAGTTACTCATCAGTATTACGATCTTCATTTGGGTTTGAAGGCCGTCAAGGCCGAATGAAGATCGTAACACTGAAAATCTCGGCCGCGAAAGCCTTAACAAATTTATAAGTTACTTATTTTTCACACTTTTATATTTTTCTAAGGCTGAAATGAACTCAAGTTCATATAATTTTGAGTTGTGTGTACGAAGAGAATAACAAAGATTTGATCATCATTTTATTGAACACTGATTATGAAAATATTAAGGGTGATCCCATCCTAGAGATGGATCCGATGAAACTGCCATGTAAATTAAGGCTCCTTGTCCAGGTAATGGTTTAGCTGCAATATATGTACGTTTGTCACCTGACCATTTGCTCATAAAATGTAGATGATCCTCTTTTTGTTCCTGAAAAAAAAATCACAGTACGAAAAGAAGGCCAAAAGAAATAAATCACCAACAGTTTTGTCTCCGATTTATATACAGTACAAAGTAGAAGGTCAAACTGAACACATAATTTCATTATTTGAAATATTTAAACTGAACACCATTGAATGATACTAATGAAGATAGAAATAACAACTCATGGTGGAAAATTTCTTGTTCAAGTACACAACAATATGGTCCTGAATTTCTGAAGTTATTGGATGTGTATGCTAAAATTATTCTGAAATAGTGACACTTCAAAAGCGGATTGAAATACTAGGTTTGTACTGCAAATATGGAAAATGGAGAATAATTCGCGATGAAATTTGAGACAAATATGTAATGTAATGTAATTACATGAATTTATGGAAAGTGGTAACATTAATAACAGGCAACATGACCATTGAGAAATAGTTAATAAGGAAGGCATTAATGTTGCACATAATGGAAAATGTGCTGTCTTTGACTAAGTAGTTAAAAGCATCAGGAGTAAGTCGTACAAATGTAATCAAAATTCATCGACACCCTTACAAAATGAATAGGATTCATGAATTGAACGAAGATGATTTCCACAGATTTGTTACACATCACATGATAGATAGTATATTTGACCATGTATATGTATAAAGCATTTATTTGTAGCAAGAAACACTTTACGTGAGTTTTTAACTACACTGTTTACAAAACTGCAACACTTGTTTCGCTATTCAATAGCTTCTTCAGGCGTATCTATCCTAACTCAGTATAGACTAGGTCTATACTAACTTAGTCTATACTCAGTCTACACTCAGTCTATACCAACTTAGTATAGACCCAGTATAGACCCAGTCTAGACTAACTCAGTTAGTATGCGTTCTGTAAACTGTGAAGTGAAAATCTCACAATAAATTGAAAAAATTATAACAAAATTTATATTATATATCAGTTTTCGTGGGATAAACTCCTAATCTCTCCTTTACTATCCATCATAGTCCACCAAGCCACTAGGCTCAGTGTTAACTTTTATTTATATTGGAAACAATATTGCAAATTCGGAATCATATTTACTTTTACAGGTTATATATTCTATTGCTTACAAAAAAACTCCTGAGAAAATGTAATACTAATTGACATTGTATTATTCAAATTTATTTGTGCGTTAATTTCAAGATTGCAAAGAACGAACTGCCAAAAGCTGAACATTTTGTAAGAAACTTCTCCGGTTGAATGATGACAAAGGAAGTGATAATGTATTATTAGTGTAATGTTGATATTATTGATTCCTTTTACCCATGTGATTGGGAAACATATTTAAAATAACGTTTAATATTAAACAATTTGGATGGTCATGTCTGTAAGACTAATCATGATGTTTTAAATTTTACGATATGTTTTTCACTACAACACCACCTTCTTCATTTAGACTGATACTCTACATTACTTTACAATGTAATATATACAAATTTATTATCTTAATTAATAGGGATTACTAATTGGTATCAAATCAAATTGGGTGTCCCAACTGCCTTAAAGTGAATATTGGAAGAATATCTAGAAAGTCAGTGTCACTGTTTTTTCGGTTTGAAGGCCGTTGATGTTTGGAATTTTTTCTTAACGATTTGTTGGGCGAGTAACTAGCTTCTTCAAATGTGTATACATCCTGAGTTATCTCAGATAACTGCATATTATGGCTGCGTAAAGCGTATTTATTTGACTCTGGTAGTTTAGTGTGCTAATATCTGTACCTGTATTCGGTAAAATTACATCATTAGTAACAATAAGTTTTATCTGCATTGTACTTGCTGGTTAGCTGGTCTTATAATTACCTGATTACCAATTAGTAATCTTGCTTAATTAAGGTTGATAATGTGTTTATATTGCATTGTAAAGTAGTGTAGAGTACCAGTGAAACTGATGAAACTACTGAGTAGTGGAAAACATTTGGAAATAAACTATATTGTGAACATTTGTACTTATCAAAGCTATTGATTTTTACCAAGTAAGAGGTCAGTGTATTTCTGTAAGGACAAAGTCTTTTGATAAACGAATAGGTTTTTGAATAAATACAATAATTACATGTTATATTTTTGTTCCAGGTTTAAGCATCATACTGACCTTGACATTGTCATACTGTGGAGTTCTTTCTTCCTGCTTTGCTCCTTTGTGCAGTATTTGGAGCATATACTTGAAAAAACTGTTTCGGTTTTTTTTCACCACAGCATCTTCAGACCTTAAGTTGCACAACTTCTGTATCCATTTCTTACAAATCTCTTTGTCTGAAAAGTAGAGCATTAGGACGTTATTTCAAAATATAATCGAAAGCATTCATAATTCAACATTTTTGTTATCTCGCTGTCTTTTGATTGATTTCATCCTAGCAGGCAGAATTTTAAAGACTGAAAACTATACTTTCTTCAATGCTCTAGTTTATAGGATGTATAAGTATTTTTTTTAACAATGCATAATTCACAATTTCACTCATATCTCTAAAATATAATGGCTGAGAAAAATTTTGTTTACCGATTTCATCAATATAAACAAAGAAATTATGGAATGTATGTAACATTTGTCAATTCAATACAAGAACGTCTTACTGTCGTTTTTTTAATATTGAAAAATGACAGAAACAACCATAGTAGAATTCCAAATATTCAGATCAATTGGAACCAACTCTTATCCCAATAATCTAATATCCGAAAAGTTGAATTTGACAAAAAAAAGCTTATTTTGAAAGGAAACCACCCGAAAAAGATTTAAGGGACTGAAAAAACGAAATTGACTTTATGCGGCATTTAAAATATCATTTCATCACTGTAAAGGCTAGTATTAGTGGATTTAGTACATACTTACCCCTTCAATAGTTTAGTCAGAGTGAGGAAAAGATGTACGCCTACTCCTCTGACCTCTGAACAGACACTGTTCACAAGTTTTTGCAGGAAAAATTTAGACCAAACAATTTTTTTTCTTTAAGTGATCTAAATGGTTGGTGATTCAAATAGTTGGAGTTCAGATAATTGGAATTCTACTATATTAAAATTCAATCAGGGTCAGGTGAATTTGCAATTTGATAATGCATAGAAACTGCATTATTGTTCTCTAATTTTACAAATTATACAAGTCATTACCTGCAAAATATTACTTATACATCCGATAAACCAATCTAAAATGGCTATAAATTTTGGAACTATTTTCTTTAAATATAAACATATATTTTGAAAAATCGAATCTGAGCGAGGGGACTTGCTGAGAAATGTGTTTACGAAATTTCATTAACTGTATATCTTACTTTAATTCTTTTCTTTGTATACTTTAGGTAACAAGTTTTTCATGTTGTTATGTATGAGTTTTCCCAAATTCATACTATAATTATAAGTTTGCTGGTTCAAGACTCAAATTGATAAATTCAGTTTTATTTTTTGTTGAGTCTTATCATGAATTAATTCAGTAACAATTATTTATTAGGTCATAATAAATATTTTGTTATTTGTGATTTGAGTTGTAAAATATGATCTTCCATTTGTATAATAAATGATTACAAATATAAGTGTTTTTTATTTTAAATTTAGTTCAATACTCTGTGATAAAAGGGAAAAATCTGCATGATCATAGACTGGATTTTAAAGGTTGTTTCGAAAGTTTGTGATTGGTTACACCAGGTTACTTAAATCCTCATCCTAGATTACTGCATCAAAGAAAAAAAAACATATTTCAAACTTGTTCGATTGATGACATTAGCACATCATTTTTTAATAAGAATAATTTGGGAAACATGTTGTTCAACGCAAAACCCAAAAGGGAGAAATGAAAAAAATCGGGCATATACAGACTAGAATGTGGGGACTGCCCAGCAGCTTATACAGGTCAGACAGGCAGAAACTTCGACATAAGATACCGAGGACATGTATTATTGGATAAAAATACAGCCATATATGGACATCTAAAAGAAACAAACCATACAATAAATAAAGGAAACATGAAAATTCTTCATACATGTAATGAAGGAAGGGAGATGCATTTATTGGAAGCGTTGGAAATAAATAAATTGTACAAGAACCCAAAGTTTATAACGCTCAACGACTAACTAGATCTATGCAGCTCGCCCCTTTCGAATTTAGGAATTTTAGGATCCATCCAATAGTTGAATCGTGTTAGGTCAGGTACCTAGAGCAGATACTTGTCCACACTATAAAATACACACTTGAAAATATCCTCATAAGCCGAAACCCGTCGTAACGACCAAATAAACACAGTAGAAACTAGACAAAAGTATTTTCTTTATTCTAGACTTCCAATTTTGCTGAACAACAGATCTGAGAATCATGTCTCTCGTAAACGAGGACGATTGCTCTATCAGGTATAAACTAAGCGTGGTAATAAAGTGCTAATTAGGTGCTTGCAAGAAATTAAGATGAAAACGACAAACCGGTCGGTAGCCGGGCGGTTCGACGTGGATGCTTTGTTCACACAGTCAATCGGCCGATGTGTGAGTCGATCGTTCAAGCCCCGGGCTGAACGCTCAATTTTCACTTGCTATCGTCAAATCCGTGTTAGGGATCACACGATAAAAGATAAGACCTCGTTAGTTCTTAGCTCGCACAAGTTTAGATTTCTGAGGATTATCGTTCGTGGGGTTGCGATAGCTGGTTAGCAGAAAAAAACATATTTTAAACATTTTTTTCAATGGTGGCTATCGGGTCCATAAGCCCCATATGAATTATGGAATCTAGATTTACTATAAATATTTAATGAGCATCTAATTAGCACTTTATTCTCATACCCTTATCGAGGAACGTACTGTAAGGACTCAGTCCATCAGTCATAGTGGTTTTCCTAATGCCCCATAGGCATTATGGAATCTAGGTTTACTATTATTTATCTAGGGAGCACCTAATTAGCACTTTAATTTCTTGCCCTTATTCATCAAATGACTTACTATAAAAACTCAGTACATCAGTCCTAGTGGTTTTCAGGTCCATGAGCCCCACAGGCATTGAAGAATCTAGTTTTACTATGAATATCTAGTGGGTGAGTGAATATCCTCGTTTTCGAGAGACCTGATTCTTAGATCTGTTGTTTAGCGAAATTGGAAGCTTTTGTTTATTAATTACAAAATTTTATGATCCTCACCGTTTAGCACTTAATTAATATTCATTATTTTATTATTATTTTCATTGCGTTGCTAGTATCACATAATGCTAGCAACGCAACTTTGAGTATTGAGTTGCGGTATTATAGAGTATCTAATTTTTGACTTCGGTACCTAAAAAGCACCTAAAAAGTACCTAATTTTGGCATTTTCAAAATGCGATTTCAGTACTTTGCGTTGTTGGCGTAACAGAGCTAAATCTGAGGGCCTCGTGTCGTATCAGGTGATCTAGCACGTCATTTCAAGGAACCATGTATACCTATTCACCGATTTGGATAATTGTCATCTAGCCACTTTCGAAGCAGCCTTACATAATGAAGAAGTACCTCATCTCACTGAAACGTATCACGAACTGAAAACTCATTTGGGTTTGTCAATTATCCGAACTGATAGGTAGGCTCTTAGAAGAGCCCACTAGATCTCCTGAAATAACACCTCTAGATGTTTCTGGGGTTATGTGAGACATCTGTAGTCAAAAACAACAGCAGTTTAGCTCAGTACTTGTGATTAGAAGAAGACGCACTTGTAACGAAATGACCCCTGGCACATTTCATAACGTAAGAAATAAATTCATAAACATACTTCATGAGGTACTGGAGAAACGTGAAACTGGAACCTCTAGCGTAGCCTAAATCTAAAACAAGCACTTTTCTCAAACACCAGAACTGCAATACTCCAATCGACGCGCGTTTCAACAACCAAGTTGGCATTTTTAGAAGATGCGAAGACGCCTTTCTAGCATAAATAATCATACAAATCTAATCATTGAAATAAAAGTGTATCGCGAAGGTTACCCACCTCAAGTATCCAAGTTCCCTGTGGATATTCACCCCAAGTGTGGGTCGTCATAAAAGGCCACTTGGAGAATCCGTCACGGGAGTCGTCGTCATTTTGTCTTCTGCTGAGAATCATCGATCTGAAATATAACATCAGTCTAATCATGAAAATAGGCAGGCGATAAATTGAGTGAAGGGTTCAATTCTTGCCCTGACCCTGTTATTGAGGCTTCGATACTCGTATAAACCATCTCTTTAGTACAGTGACATGCACATACATATGTTTTATATTTCATTAATTACTTGTATATTCAATTTTCCGTTTTTTTGGAGCTGTGATGAAAACATATGAATATAACAGTTTTCACTACCTATATATTGCTGGTTGTTTAATTGGAAATGCTGAAAAATAACACAGTGTAAGTAAATGAAGACGATAACATCTCCCCTTGAAAAAAACTCAATCTATGGAATCGATAGAGAACTGAATCCTGGAATATCTGATAAATAAGGCTCCCCCAGGCGGTCAACTGCAAAGCCGAACTTCACCATCGACCGCCGAAAAAGTTCGTCCTATTTTTTTCACTGCAGCGGCATTATTTGATCAGGCTTGTTCTCTAAGGGCAGTGGAGTCCAGAAACGCATTTGTACACCGATCAAGAGGCAGCTGAAAAATTTGCAAACAATTTCGAAAGACAATCTAGAGGGAATGATGTGTCCATCACTGTCGAGGTGAAAAACATCGAGCAACAAGTCGAACAGACGGTGCGCAGTATGAGACGACAGCAAAGGGACGACGCACAATCCTTGAATCTCACATTCCTCGAGGAAGTCAAAGGCATCGTAAGAGACCTCGTTACTTGGAAAGCCCCAGGCTCGAATCAAATCCCTACGCCAAACATTTGTATGTCAAAGCCAAATAAGAACCCCACTTTCCCCGACAATCATCGGCTTATAAGCTTGACCAAATCGACGAGCAAAGTAGCAGAACACGTCATCCTGAAAGGATTTGAAGATCAGACCGACGCATTGAAAATCGTGCCGGATGAACCGTTCGGATTCAGGTCGGAACACTTTACGAAACTTCAAATCCTGAGGGTGGTTGACTACTCGACTACGATTTCAACCTGGGCAAAGGATACCCCGCTGGAGCGATATCCTCAGACGACTCCAAGGGGTTCGATAGAGTCTGGCATGACGGACCCGTGGCGAATTACAAATGTTGGCTACACAAGACCAATGGTAAGACTGACGATTTTTTTTCTAGCTGACCGACGATGTCAATGCAGAGTAGAACATGAATTGTCCACCAGGCATCTTATGCTGGAAGCAGCAGACCCATAAGATCCAGTTCTTTCCCTCCACCCCTTTACAGCAGACATGCCTGAGCCGGAGTTGGCACTCTACGTGGATGACACAGTTCTACTGGCAAGATACACCAGCCACACCTAAGTTAAAGGATACCTGAAACGACAAGCAGCCAGATTAGAGGAATGGGCCATTGTCTGAAAGATCAGTATCAAGCCTGGCAGTAGTCAGGCAATAATTTTCACCTGTATGGAGGTACATCTGAAAGGACACGTCGTCTTTAACGAATAGGAGATTCCTTAGACGACCAAAGCAAGACACTTGTGAGTCATCCTAGACAGGAAACTAACATTCAGGTCCCATATCCAGCAGAGATTAGGGCTGGCGAGAGCCGCTCGACACAACCTCTACCACATCTTCGAATGCAGGAGTAACATGGATCTCCGAGTGAAACAGCTCCTATTCAAGACCATCCTACTCCCCATCATCCTGTATGCCTCCACTGCCTGGTGCCAGTGCGCAGAAGCATACAGACGTCAGATCCAAACGTTTATGATTAACGCCTGCTTGCGACCGGCCATAAACGCTTCCAGATACATACCCAACCGATGCAACTACCGTTTCCAGCGAGGCACAGGAGATCACCTTACGTACACACACACAGTAGAGTCAGGTTTTACAAATAATCCGACATAAGAGAGTATAAGCACCAGAGGCTGACCCCCGACCACAAGAGGTCAGATTTCAATCTTGCTGAATTGTCAGCCAGCAGGATGAGGACCACTCGGAAGTGAGTGAGGGTGGACGGAAAAGGGCCCACTCCAGGGCTCCCAAGCTCGTGGGGGTGCCCACGAGCTTGGGAGCCCTGACTTCCCTCACTTCTCTGGTAAAACTCAGAGACTGATATTTTATTCCAATAACATGCTTTTGGAAGGAAAAACAACCCAATTACTTGGTATAACTTGGGATGACTCCCTTAATTGGAAATGTCATATTGACGAATTAAATACGAAATTATCCAAATTTCTATTTCTGTTGAGGCAATTGAGAAAATGTGTTTCTATTGACACTCTTCTCGCTGTCTACTATGCCTTTTTCCACTCGTTCATTAGCTACGGGACACTTCTTTGTGGCAATTCTACTTCTGCTGGAAAGATATTTGTAACACAAAAATAGCAATAAGGATAATTTCTAATGCGGAATATCGGGATACATGTCGTCCATTGTTCAAAAAATTGGGAATCATAACTCTTCCATCGATTTTCATTTTTCAGATACCGCTGGAGGTACATAAAATTAAGGATACTCTTTTAACTAACTCCCACTTTCATAACTATGAAACACGTGGTGCTAATCTTATACGACCTGCTAAATTCAATCTACAGAAATCTTCCAAGAATTCCTTAGATGTTAATCTATACAATATCTTATCAACTACAGTCTAGAACTTATCACAGACACGTTTTAAAAAGGGCATAAAAAATTTCACATTGATGAAGGCATTTATAGTACAGATAAATATATGACTGCTTCTATGGTAATGCCCCGATTTATCTTTTAAACGAAAGTGCGTGTAATAATATCTTTCAAAAATTTTATTGTATTTTGTTATACTGCTTGTAATAATGTATTTTAAAAATTATTGTACCCCTTTTGGGTGCCTTGTGTTTTCGCTATACTGTAGTGTTAATGTTTTTAGTTTATTTAGGTATTATTCAATTTCAAATGTTTGATTTATCAATTGACATGCTACAAATGTTTTATACATATACGTAGTCAAATAAAATATCTATCTATCTATCTATCTATCTATCTATCTATCATATAGCATCACTAACAAATACCTCATGCACTATTCTTATTGAATAAATTTATACCTATACAATAAATTGTCTCAACAGAATTCACGTAAAACACAATTTTTCATATGAATATCATACATATTGTTGAATCGACAATAAAAAAGATGATCTCCCAGCTTCAGAAGGTATCTTATTTGAAACGGTATAAAAAACATTTGCAGAACAAATAATCGAAATCCAGGGATTTTTGAGGAAAATGGACTCTGATGGGACATTTGAAAACATCATAGAATGAAGAGAGGTATACATCATAAAAGAAAATCCCCTTACCGTGTTCCCATCGGTGACGTGAGAAACAGTTCTATGTCTCCCCTGCGGCTCGCGTTCAGTGTTATGACAGGTTGTACGTGTTCAAGATAGCGTACTTCGGTGTTCTCCCCTTTGCACGCATCGGTTGTGATTTTCAAATAAATGGATTTGCTGGATGGAATTTTTCTGGAAAGGAAAAACATTTTCAGACTCGACATATGTGTCTGCCGAAATTGTAAGAGAAGAGATGTGTAGGAGCATTTCCAGCGGCGCCTCGTCAGAGGAAGCAAGGCAAGGCCTCCCCATAAAATTTGAGGCTAATAATTATGATTATTTTTTTCTAAAAATGCTTGGATATTATTACTTTACTATTAATTTTTAATATGATATTCCCGAAAAAATACTATCACTCACTACGTAGTACGTACCACACTGTATCCTGCATCAACAAACCTCAAACGCACCGCCCACCTACGAATAACGAAGAAACCATGAACCCGAAATAATAAATGCCATACGTTGATACATGGCAAGGGAGCAGAGCCGCCGACCGATTTAAAAAACACAAGCTCCGCGAGACCGATCCAGCCAGCGACATACGTCCCGATTTGTAATTTTAGTTGCAGAAATTCAGAGGAGGCTAGCCTCCAGTTGGTCTTCGTCAGTGCACGACTGCGTTTGTTTTTCATTTAATTATTCGGACGGGATGCCGTGACGGACCGGGACTGAAAAATATTTCGGTAAAGCGTTTTAGTGTCTCTTGATAATATTTGTTGTTTGGATATAAAATCGGCAGTATTGTATTATAGCAGTGCTTTTTGGTAATAGTTTTAATGTGTTTTAATGTATTTTTAAAGTGTTTTCTTTCAATTTCGAAGTGTTTTCAGG
>WOGN01003416.1:0-15301 GCA_015342105.1 Leptinotarsa texana
AAAAGCAAAATTGACCTGTCCGACCATTTTTGCGTTAAGTTACAAAAAAAGGAGAAAAGCAAGGTGCATACTTTTCGTTGGACCACTCGATATACTCTGTAATAATAGCACTTCCTGTAACTTTCCTTTTTTTTTTCAATGTGTACCTCAGGAAAAGTTGAAACTACCTACATTGTCTACACACAGTTTGTTAAAATTTTTGACCAGATATTTCTTTCCAATTCTAAATTTTATAAGGTTTGGCGACTTATTTTTTGTGTTTGTTACATTTCAATATTAAATACTTTTTTTTAATATCGTCACTTTATATCCAGTTGTTTTCAAAATCAGATGTTCAATAGTAACATTATTCTTGTATATTCTTTGTATATCTCTCGTGTATTGATGTTAAATTGAAAAAATCATTCTAACTTCATCCTAGTCTGTATGAAGTACCCAACATCGTTTAAAAACTCATTCACTTTCCACTTCTTCCATCTTCAGTCACAAATTGAGTCGACTCTCGCGAGTCAATACCGCAGAACAACTCCCTAGTCTCCGCAAACATATTTCCTCTCAACTTTGCTCTGGTAATTTTCCGAGAACTTCCATAAGGGTTCGTCACGTTCGCAGTCATTTTCCGGGCGTATACAATTCCTCGAATTGTGAGTTTCTCAGAGGAGAGGCGCCCTTATATCGACATTATCGTCGGTGAATCATCGTCGAGATGACCTTTCTTATCGGCGAGTTGGCATTCCACTTTGTGCCTTCTTGTTCCTTCTCATTATACAGTGAGTGTAAGAAAATAATTATAAAAATAATAGAGCATCCAGTTGTTAATAACTCCTAATATTCTCAACATTTAACAATTTCATTGCACTACCATGCATTGAATTTTGAATTTTTTAAATTAGCACTGAGCAGTAAGCATCTGTGATTTCATTTATTTCTTAAATTGATGAATATTACACGAAAAAAAACGAATTGCTACTTCAAAGACAGATATTTAGTCTAATTCATTTCATCATTGTGATTAAATATCATTCATTCCAAACCACGTGTGTATTGTATCGATTAGATGATAATTTTGCGAAGACGAAATGAAATTCCCATTTTAATATCTCTAATATTTCAATTCCAGAGGTTTGAGTCAAACAATATAATTTTATCGAATCAAAAGTACGTCTGTTGAATGAAAACTTTCCAATTCATTTTAGCATTATGGGGTGCTGTTTTGACACTTATATATAATTGAATCAGCTGAATGTATATTTTCACTTCAACAATACATATCAATATATTCAAATAATTTTGTAAATAATTTCAAGACTATCGATAATTTCATTTCGATATTTTTATTATTTGTTGTTTTGAAAAATTAAATTATTTTCTTGAAAGAAATAGACTAGTTGAAATACTTCTAAAGAAAAGAGTGCCGGTCGGCACCATTTGCGTTTGCGCAAGAACCCTTAACTAATCACAAATGTAAAAAGAATTAAAAATGTGTTTTGTGTTTTGCAAAGAAATGACGAAGAGGATTACAGTTTCTTTTTGAAAATACGTGAATTGAAGTTGAGAAAATGATACAAAATGTATTTCATGTATTAAGAAATTGGGTTGTTGAACAAACTTTAATATATTCTCATTATTATTCAATGACTTGATCTATTTGGAGATTCATGTAAATTCAATCACTGACTCTCTGTATTGCTGATTCTGCCGAAAAGTACTTTCCTCAATAATAAAACTACGTAATGCTTTTTATCTACAGCATCAGCAGGAGATGACAACAATCGATAGTCTAATGATTTTTTATGGGAAAATATCTGATGGTAAAAAGCTTATTGAAGTTTTAGAGAAGGCAAGTAATTTTCAGTAGAACTGTTCTGAAGCTCCATTACTACCAACGAGATGCTGGTACTCAAATTAGTATAATATTTGGTTGATTGAATCCAATAACCAAATCCAAACAAGAGGGAATGATTTTGATTTGTAACTTCATTTCATTTGTTTCATCATTATCCATACTTTTGAACTTTCAAAATGCTTTACTTCATCAGCAAGATACTCACAATGAGGTATAAACATTGTTCGTTCAACTAGTATTCATTATTTGTCCAACAAAATCATTACTTCAGTGAAAATTTTCCCATTATCAAAACAAGCAAAGTTCTTCATCATCCTGCAGATATGTCATGTTTCTTCAACATAACTTTTACTCAAATTAAAAATACATTTGAATATTTCAATCAGTTCCACTATTTCACCCATCTTTAAATTTTGTTTGTTTAACAGAATATTCGAATTACTCAAAATAATTCTCGCTATCAATTAGACAATATATTACTTGAATTGAATTCCTTAAATTGAAATAACTGATCGATGTATTTGATACAATGAACATATGCTTGAAGAAATAGTTGGGAGTCAAGAATTCTTTTTTCTTGCATCAACAAAATATTTTGTCGTGCATATATGACACTTTCATTTCTTTGAATGAAGTGAATTTTCTTTCATCCAACAAATCTTTTTTTCCATGCAGGGGTACATTCCTGGAGGGTAGTTGCTGGGTAATTGTTGAAAAGGTTGTTTTATCAAACGCTCCCTCGATACTTCAAGGAACGTCCGCACATTCCAGACATGAAATGTTTCATACCTAACACTATAACCTTTGTTATACATATCCATAAAAATGTGATAAAAAGTTGAAAGAAAACTGAATATGAAGAATCAATCAACCTGCATTCAAAAGGAAAACTATTACTGAAATTGGGCTCTGCGATATCAATCACATGAAGTATCAATTCCAGAATTTCTCTTAATAATACTCTTATTCTGGCTCTTGGTTTCCAGACAGTTCCCAACCGGAGATTCCCTCATCTTCTGAATGTTTTGAGTGAACAACCCCTCACTTTAAATTCCTGTGCTTTCATCCTTGAAATCGACAAAAACTGGCAGAGTATCTAGTAAAAAACAGGCGTCAAGAGACCCCATTTTTGTTCTGGAGTGGGAAAAATTCTACTTATCAAGTGATCAGGTGATGAGTGGGACCAGCTTTTACTATAAATTCACTGAATTCTCTTCAATATCATAAAATACGATATGATTCGTGGATATGGTTTTTTGATAAAAAATTCAATCCTCCTTTCTTTCGAATCTCAAGATTTTTCTTCAAATGTGATACTTCATTATGATACTTAACGACTTTTTTTCTCCATTACAATGTGTGTCGAATCACATCATCAATTCGTAAATCGCACTTACTTCCTATGGAACAAATGCCCGTATCATATTCATCCACTAAGTTTCTCCTCTTCCGTCTCTGTCTACCTATAATACTTTGAGTCGTCGTTGTTTATAACACTCTTCAAACATAAAAACACCCGCTTCAATCCTGTGCTTTCAGAATGTCGGACGACGGCACTTTTTTTCCAGACATTTCGCTGTAAAATTATCGCTTAGGTGTAATAAAAAGCTAGAGAGGTTTTATTCCGGGGGCCGTTTTCCTATAGCTCTTCCATAACCCTTATCTGTAATATGTTCTCGCCGAAACTTTGAAAGATTAGAACATCGGCATGTAGGAGGCAACTTGGAGTTTGCTGTATACTTTGGAGATGAATTCGGGAAACTTAGTAGGATTGCAAATATCAAGATGTTTCATTAAGGAACTTATTTTATTCAGATATTGTTGAAAATAATTGATTCACTTATATAGAAGATTTTGATTTGTTTATAATTCACCTTGAGGTTGTAAAATTCCTCCAAGGCATCAACTTCTGAGATTCATGTCGAGAAATCGAAGTCAATTATATCACTTCGAAGAAAACCAAGTTACCATCATTACGGCCCTTAATATATTCACTCAGAGGGGTCATACTTATATAAATTCTTAGTAATTGAATAGAACTGGCCGATACTTGATGAAAATCCATATTAGAACTAATTGAAACAGTTTATTGTATGATTTCCACCATAAAGGGTTTTACAAA
The DNA here is from genome assembly GCA_015342105.1 of Leptinotarsa texana. NCBI lineage: Eukaryota > Metazoa > Arthropoda > Insecta > Coleoptera > Chrysomelidae > Leptinotarsa > Leptinotarsa texana. The sequence goes on from WOGN01003416.1 coordinate 3,969, forward strand.
AACCGCGACATGTGTTTCGCTGTACAATAGCTTTCTCAAGCATAAAATGGAACTGAAAGTTACTTCTAAATTACCACCGTTTCATACTCCGACCTATTACCTACTCGTATGCCTATTTTCAAATGATTGAATCTACCTGAAAAGGGCAGGCATAAATTTATTAACTATATCATAAATTTTTCGAAACTACTGTAAATATACCTAAATATTTTTACCTGGAAATGAATATATTCAATGATAGCGAATTATTCAATTCAATCATAAGATATTAATAGTTTCTGAATATGTTTATTTCCATACTCTCCAACAGGTTAAGTTTCAAGCCTTTCTTCTGGAAATGGAGGGACTCGTATTCATGGTTGAACTCATATCCCGGTGTGGTCAGGTGAGCGGCATATGTGGAATTTATTGTTCCATTCTGGAAACTATATTTGTGTTCCTTTATGCGGCCTTTGAACGTTCTTCCAGTTTGACCTGTATAAAACATCGGACATGAGAATTTATACACTTCCAATTTTTCTGAAACTAGACGTTTATTTTTGTTATTCTTAATGTGCATGCCTAAGTTGTTGTTGGTTTTAAAAGCAATATTTACACCTTTGCTGTGCAGAGAATCTGAAATATTTGTAGTGGGTTAGTCTAAGTATGTTAAGGTTCTATGACTTTTATCCTCTTCTCTTCGAATTGGGTACACTTCTTTCAAAGCTTGACTGTATAACTTTTGTAATAATAAAGAATGTATTAGACTGCTATCGTAATGATTGTTGATGGGTACTTGTTTTAATATGTTCAGTTCTTTATTGTGATTTGTCTCTGACAAAGGCACATTTATAAGTCCGTGGATCATACTGTTGAAAGCTGCTACTTTGTTTGTGCTAATACAGGTGGGTGGACGAATTACGAATGATAATATCTGTATGTGTTGGTTTACAATAAATTGAAAAATCATGTTTGTAGTTAAAGTTTGTTATTTTCAAGTCCAAAACATTAATAGAGTCGTCCTTTTCGGTATCCATTGTGAAAGTTTAAAATATTCTAAATGCTGGCATGTACGATAGTCTCAGAAAGGATCCCACCCATTTATATTAGAAAGAAGTCAAGGAAATTTTGAAAAATATTAATTGTGTCACGGATACCAAAATAGTTAGGTATATTTACAGTACATACAAAAACTTTGTGATGTAGTGAATAAATTCTTACCTTATTTTTTCAGATAGATTCATTCATAAAAAATCAGGCATATAAGTAGGTAATATGTTAAAGTATGAAATGGTTGTAATTTATAAGTAAATTTTAGTTTTAGTTCATGCTTGAGGAAGCTATTACATAGCGAAACACGTGTCGCGGTTTTTGAAAAACCCTTTATAGCAAAAATCATACAATAAACTATATTAATCGGTTTTAATTTTTAGTACTGATTTTATCATTTATGTTGATACCGTAGCTGCTATGACAATCACTAGTTGCCCCGTTGCTATTTGTCATTATTTTGTAAAAATAAACAAAGAAAGGGTTGTTGACAGATCTAATCCTACATATTTTGAATTGTAGACTATAGAAGGCGTTTCAAACAAATATAAGTATTTATCATTTATTGTGTGATCGTTCTTCGAGATATGTTGGGTGACACTGTATTTCCTATGCTGGACTTTCTCCTTGAAGAAAGTTATTATGATCCTAGTTTAACCAACATACTTTCTATCGCATTCACCACAGCCTGTTAAGTTGAAGTGAACTGGCAATTTTCAAAATTACATTTAGTTTAATTTTTCCAAAATGCTAGTCAACCTAACGGTGTACTTTGGTTCATTCGAAAATACTACAAACTTTGGGTGTTTTTCGTTTGGATTCCGAGTAAATCAAAGTTGAAAAGGGTTTTTACTTAGATATTTGATCATTTGATCCCTTTGGCTTAAAGACGAAAGATGCTTGAAAGACAAACCAATTTTGAATTCATTTGAACAAAGAAATACTCGTATTCAGTGCCAATTATATGTTGATCAGTATAAAGTCTCAAATCAGAATGATTGACATTTGGAAGTATATTTCAGGCAATGTCAGTATATTTATGGGACAATTCGTCACAAACGAACCGATTGCTTCAATTCATCAATTTGTGGTTGTGACTGAATAACATTTTATTGTAATATTTTCAATGGAAGATTTACAAAACAGCATATATAATCTTTTCTTCAAGTTATCTTTCATACTTGAGGAGTATTTTCAGATATATTTTTATTTAAAATAGATATGTCCTTCGAATTTGTTTTGTGGTCTATCTGAACCTGAAATATATAGTGAACTGAAAGAAAATCAGTAGGAAAAGACAACGATTCAAATCAGTACATAAAATGTCTTATATTGTATGTCCTTCAACGTGCGGAAGGTGAATCTATACATTTTTACCAAAAACGGAAGGAATGTTAGTTCTCGTACCTCAACTTTACTGAATAAAAGATTACAGAATTCGACAACAAAAAACATTGAGCTATAATATCTACAGCATACACTATACTTTTGTTTTGTACGCCACTGCCTGTTAAGACTCAAATTGCAGTAATGAATTATGCAAAATTTCGTTTGCACTTCATATTCTGGAGTTTGAATTTAACATTTCTAAAGAACAGTTTTAAAACTAATTTTCTCAAATGAAAATTTGAATTGCAAAGGAGGTGATGAAAGAGGTACTAATTGAATCTCAATCCATAGTTAGTTATGTGGAATAATTATATTATAATTTTCGAAGGCCGAAATAACCAGAAAAGCAAAAAAGAAAGGTTACTCGTTTCATTATTTCAATTCTTGTTTCTAACGGAAGTCACCCATAACCACCAATTATTGAACTTACAGACTCAATGGACATTTACTACAGTTATAATTTTTCTAAAAGGTGCAATGCTTATTTATCCTTTAGCCCTCATGGTCTGGAACCTCAAAAACACTAAAATCCATATCAGTTTCGAGTGAATAACAAATGGATGTTGAAAAGTAATCCAAATCACGCACAGACGGTTCTTTCAAATCTGATGATCCATCAACATATGCTACTGAAGTGACTGATGTCATTCCATTAGCCGAAAATGCATATTATCTTTTCCTCAATGAAGCGATTCTCTAACTAATGACGAACAGTGATTCAACAATAGCTACAAAGTTTATTGAAGTTTGCAACTATTTTAAATTGAGAATGAAACAAATTGAAAGACTGCACACCCCATAGACAGTATCTCACCTTGTCGTAGGGGCGGGCACACACTGATGGTAGCTTCCCTACGGAAAGAGCCTCCCAAGCTAGACATGTAGAAAGAGAAAACTCAGGCGAAGAGTATCTCCACAAACGGCCCCTAAGGACTCGAATAGGATTCGTAACCCTTGTTTGTTTGATCCAGTGGCTTGATCCAGTGGCGTTATATAACCCGTGCTGAAAGATGGATAGTACCTGAGACTTATCAGGTACCAACAATGGAGCCTGGGATTTCAGGCGACCTCTCACAGTATTTATTCTTGCATCTCCCATACTAGAGTGCCTCCTCTTACACGCGATGAGAGTACTGAAAGCCAAAGGTTATGGAAAAGTTTAATATTGCTCTCATACAAGCGAAGTATCATACAAGGTATACAGAGGACTAATTCACAACAAAATCTCAGATACCTTATAAACAATCATTAAGAAAACATGCTCGAGAGGAGCACCTGGTGGTGGAAATCAAACATTGGATAGGAGGTGGATCGAATTTACCATGGAGTTTCAGTTTCTCAATAGTTCCAGGCTGAAATGTATGTAATCTGGTAATGCGCAAGGAATATTCATTTCAGATCTCAGCGAAATGAGCGGAGGGATTACTTTACAGTCAATACACATCAGACTTTCAGGCTGCAGTGTATATAATCTTACTATGATACTGATGCTTCCATATACAAATCAACTTCAACTGGAATTTCAGGAACTAGTGGGATTAATTCTTTTGAGTGTCTTCCAAGATCTTTGTTACAACGACCTCTTACAACCATAGGATATTTTGAAGTATCAATTCAGAGTATATACATGGGATCTAATTGAAAAATTTATCCAATTTTTGTACCGAAATTTCAGACGCAAGAAACATCAATTAGAGATCTCAACAGAATGAGCGGAGCAATTTCATCCCATAAAATGGGAGTCTTTCTTGGGCGCAATGGCGCAATTTTAAGTGTCAAGCTATCGATTCTTCATACCTGAAAAAAAGAGGCACTACATTTCTTCTCAGACAACTAAGTTGCACTAATGAATGCAAGTGACATCGGAATTAATACGGAAAAGCTGTGAAGAACTCAGAAAATTGACGGATTTAATTAAAAATCTGATTGAAAATCTGTTTAAAAATCTGTCGCCCCCATACGAACGACAACTCTGAGAAGTTGAGAAACTTGTACTAGCTAAGGACTAATGAGGTCTTACCTTTGAACGTGTGATTCCTTTGGAAAAAAAAACACAGATCAGATCCCATATTCAGCTTCACTGACGACGGTTGAGAAAAATCCAAAAACTGTCAGTTTCAACACTGGTCTCAGATCTCAATAATTTATTTCTTTAGATATTCGTGTTTTTATATTTTAACATTTCATAATGATTGTATTTATTTTTTGACTAACTCAGCATGATCCACAATTCAATCATAATGTTATATTTTCAACACTTTTGAAGCAATGAACGTTAGGACAGTAGAAAGTAGTAAGCTGCTAATAACACAAAAAACTTTGCAGAAAATCTGAATAAATAAAAACTGAATTATAAAATATTATGAATTGAGCCTTATTTTGCCGTTTCCGTTATTCTTGACGCTTTTCAGAAATCCAAACAATTGTTGATTCCATGAATTTCACCAAATGGCTCACCAAACAAAAAGCTCCAAATCATAACTGATGAATTATACATTGAAATGTGAAAGTTTAATTTTTAAAACATCATACAGACATCCATTTGTAGAGTTGTACAGTTTCATAATCAGCTTCAGAATAGAGCGTGGTTCGTCCAAACTAAGCCAACAATATAAATAAATGAATTATACACGTACTAGGAGGATGTTTCTCATGGAGATAGGGCCACAGCAGCCATTTAATATGAAAACTAGTTTCGATTATCTGTGTGAAGATAGGAACCAATTAATATATTCAGGCTTAGAATCATCATAGGGGATCCGGATTCGATGAATATATTGGATAATAGTGCTGGAGCTTGAAATAACGGATTAATTTTCAGACGAGAAGTTATGAATTTGAACTAGGAATATCCTTTCGCGATTAAAAACTGATTACCTATCTTAATTAGAGGTGAGAAATGAAAATGATGATGTTTACACGAAGATGAGAACTTTCGGAATAATATGGAAGGTTTGTTATATCATCACGGAGCAAGATAGAATAATTCAATTTTGAAATGTGTTCTTCATGGGATAAATTACAGAAATCGTACATAAACAAATTTCATTCTATTGAATCCGAAATAAATTTGAATAGCCTTTTGTCACATATTTCAAAGACAAACATTTACGAACCGTAAAGATTAAAGTTTTCGATTCTCATTATTCAGCAAAAATACCCTCTGTGCTGCGTTCTCATGATACTGAGAAAATTACTCTGAATATATAGGACCACTTCAGAATATGTCAAATTTGAAATGATTACTCGATTATTATCATCCGAAAGTGACTACCCATATTTATATGTTATATGAGATCCAATACCAATTTGTAATATATAGGCCGTTTTTTTTTAGCTAATGCACTATTGCTATTTCGGAAACACTAAGATACGAGGTTGGTTAAATTGGACAAACGTTTTCTATTTTGGGAAAAAATAATAATTTGAAAACAAAGGTTTTCTCCTTGGAAGAATCTTTCAAGGAAACAATAAAATCAATCAATTTCAAAAGAAGTAACTTGTGCCTGAAAATTACTTCTCTGCATGATCTACATATTTACGTATAGCGTTACCTTTCTGAAACTAATTGCGTTCTTCTTTTCTTTGGAATATTCCTTCAAATGTAGGAAAATAGAAAGCCAAAATCTTTGTTTCCAAAAATCATTTTCTTCTAAAAAAATCCCCTTTTCAATTCAAAGAAAATTCCTGTGATTGAGATTTTATCAAATTAGCGAACGAATGTCATTACGTAGTGTTATTGTTGACATGAATAGTTTGAAGTTATTCGTGACAAAAAGTCGTGATTTAATGGACAAGTGTGTGTTTTATCTTATGTTATCCGTATTAGGTACTGCACAGCCAACAAGGCAAGTGTTTTACGACGAAACATCGGATATCCATCAATGAGGAAGACAGTAGGTGAAATTGTACTTCTTTCATTTACTATATTATGTAGGAATCCTATGAATGTTATCTGATTCAACTCCATAACGAATTTTTTCGATACAAACTGAATTGAAAAAAGTAATTTTTGTATAATTCAATGTATCATGTAATTCAATGTTTATATGAAAGTAACTGTTTCAGGGGGGCTTCTTCTTCCAGTTTGTGTCTGAAAGTTACTTCTTGGCATGATAAACACATCTTCGTATAGAGCCACTTTTTTTGAAATTGATTGCGTTCTTTTTTTCTTTAGGAAATTCTCACATTTTTTTGTTTAAAGATGGAAAAGTAGAATGCAAGAACCTTCCATTAGTAAAAATTATTAATGTCTCGTAAAAATATATTTATTTTCGAAGTACTTGCTAAAAACTAGAATAGTTGAATTTGGTTTATTTTTTTATCTAGCAACTCCATTTCGAATGACGTAAAAAAAGGCAGAAAAACTATCATTTTTTTTTATATTTGTTATAGTTTCATATCAACCATTTTGCAAAGCGACGTTTCGTTCAATATATTTTATCATCAACTTTATTTTTTGAATACGGACCTCTGGTCTGTAATAACAAATTCAGTTGAATGAAATTAATAAAAACACTTTTGCCTAAATACCACTGATAGATTTATTTATACGACCGGTTTCGGCTTTGACCCCATTTTCAAGTATAAAACTGAAATCTGAAATTTTGAAACATCGGTTTTATTAGAATTTTTAGGTTTGCTACTAGGGCAAAGATTCGAGAGACATGTAGTTGGGCGAATCAGGATGCCAACTTAAAATTCCACCCTGAAAATTCTTGGGGTTATTAAAAATCAAATTCACGAGAGGAGACCCACATAAATCGAGTTTGCTTAATTATTTTTATTTCATCTTGGAAATTATTTTCCTGTAAAGGGATTTCGAAAGCTCTGTGTATCATTGACCTAAAGGCGAACTGAAAAAGTCAAATCTATATCCTACAAAACATAATTCGAGAACCTTGGCAGCTTCGGTCAGAGTGCCGAGTCTGACATGACGTAGAAGTAAAATTCTCGACGCCGAACTGTTCGCAAATGAAGATCTTCTACTCCCAATCCAATTCTGTGGTAAATGCTTTTAGGACAACTAGAACTTTCCATTTATTACCTTAACGCCTTTGATAACGTATACTGCGGTCATAGACGAAACGTCAACCATATAAACCTGCAAATCACAGGCAGCTAAAGAAAAAATATCTTATACGGCCGTGAAAATTTACAATTTTTGTTTGCGAAACGTGAACGTGAATTTTCGCACAAGCACCGCTCTCAAATTGATTTCTAAAAAATCTTAATCTAACCTGTGCAACCTGTCACTAGCTATCATCATTATGAAGTATACTTCTAGAATTTTTGTTGGGTCTAAAAAATATCTACATTATTTTTTGAATAAACAACCTGCCGCTACAGCTGAAATTCTTCCGATGGTTTTGCAGCTTCATTTTACATATTTGTTAAAACCCATTAGATATCGAATATCGATACTCAAGCGTTCACTGAACTTTGGCACTTGAGTTTATATTGATGGTGAGGTTGGGTTTATCTCGTTGTTTGAATACACAATTCTCGTATGATTTATTGCCAAATGTCAAACTTGTAAACGTACTCATTCAATGGAGAATACGAGAGCGGACGATAACATATAATTGATTGATTATTCAAATGTGCCTGACGTCGTCTTTTGTAAAATGAGAATGATTCTAAATACCATTGTTCAAATTATTTTGTACAGAGTGATGAAATTTAATGGCTGTGTCTGATGAAGGTTATATTTTATGACAACGTCAATGGTGAAAACTGTGTCAAATCTTTTTTATTTTTATGAAATAATTTTCAAAGCACTTTTTTACGTAGAATTCAATGGTGTAAAAAAACTTATTTTTTCAAATGAGATATCAATAGTTATTGATGAAAAACTATTTTTTGGTGATAAACCCTGTATATTCCTGAATATTTCAATAGAGCTTAAAATTAACTACTCAAAAATGGAGCACACTTACTGTGTTTCTAGAGTCATCTTTGAAATACAGAGCTTCTAGGTTTTTTTATGTAGACTTTGGAACGCACACTTTGATCAAATAGACTTTGGACAATATGGCGATAAAACGGAGTGCAAATCTTTACTGGTAGTTGCCAAATTTTGATTTGAGCAGTGAAGACGCTCTTCAGTTAGTGGTTTTCATTCAATTTTGAAACACATTCGCAATGAAGTATGAGAATACAAATCGGGGAAAATACAGAAGCAGCAAGCAATTTGTTTCACGAGAGGTATCCAGAGATAATCCTTTAGAGACATTATCGCAAGGTTGTGACACAACCTAATTGATAGTGGTAAATTTGAAAAGAAAAGCTAAAATTGAATGAATCAAATAAGAATAAAGTGTTGGAACAAATAGTCGCTTGAGGAGATGTTGAAAACAATCCCAATTCATCAGCGCGTAGTTTGGAAATATCAACAGGCCTACCAAAAACTAGTTTAAGGAGCATTTCGGACCGGAAGATTTTGAAAGCTGCATGGCTTTTGGACAGTGGGTTTTGAAAAGTTGTAAGCAAGTGCGTGATTTTTCTTTGAATTCTATTTGGATAGACGAAGCTAGTGTGAGCAATGCCGGCATTTTCAACCGCAACAATTCTTATACTCATGCACAACAAAATCCAGAGCAGAGAAGTCAGGAAAGATCTGGATTCACTGTATAGGCAGGTGTTTTCAAGGGTAGAATTATTGGCCCGTTCATTTATAATGGCACTTTCACATCTCGGAAGTATTTAGAAATTTTTAGGCAGAATACTGAACGACTTTCACCACAGAGGACGGTTGAAAGGACTCATTTTTGAATTTCCGACCAATTCTAGATACAAATTGAAATCAGCAGTGACGCAAAGTTTTACTTATCTCTTCATCATTATTATTGTTGAAGGTTCATTTATTAGTAATGAATATAGTATAATTTGTTAACAGTTCAATTGAAGCTATAGCTACTACTTAACAATTTTTTTCTCTTTCATCGCCGCGTCGTCCAAAGTCTACTTGATCGAAGTATGTGTTTCAAAGTCTACACGAAAAAACTAGTGAAACATCAAGTGTGCTACATTCGTGGGAAGGTAAGTTTAGGCTGTATTGAAATATGCAGGAATATACAGAATGTCTCATTGAAAAAATAGTTTTTAATCAATGAATATTGATATTTCATTCGAAAAAATAAGCTTTTGTACCATTGAATTCTACGTGAGAAGTGACTTGGAAATGTTTTCATAGAAACAAGAAATTTTTGAAGAAAAAAAGTTACAGCAACTTTTCAAAAATGCACATTTTCTCAAAACAAGCTGTAACTCAGAAACGATGTTAAATTTAGATATGCGTTTTCACCATTATGTTTGTCATAAAATTTGGCCACCAGATACAGCCATCAGTTTTCATCTATATACTTTGAAAACAGGAATTTTCCTTTCAAGGTGTCCAATTTGGTCTACTCTGTATACGTGAGTAATGAAGTGGAATGAAATAAAATACGAAAATTATTCAAGAAAAGACCCAAATTGTGAACGCTTTTTGAAAAATAACATTGTTTCATTTATTTTTTCCAAATTCAATTATAATAGCCTCTACAAACAGAAATAGTTATAAAACTTGAAAAACCTCAGTTCTGATAAGGGTGATGAGCACCACTTCTGCTGTAGAGAAAAACAAATATTTTGAAGACGATTTTCAAGTCCTGAAGTTTTAAACTCTACAGACTGTTTTGGCGAAATTAATTCCTAGATTTTCTGTATGTTCAGGCCAAGTATATTGAAATAACTTGCAGGGATGTATGTGCACCTCTACAGGGTGGCAGAGTAACATCCCATACTTAACATTCGGCCACCGTCCATCACAGATTTCTACGGACTGCCTCCGCGGGAGGGTTTTTTCTATATAATATAATGGATAAACATTTCCGATTGTTCATATACAATAAGATCATACTGGATTCGAAAAAAATAAGGTAAATATTCAAATTTCGAGGTGAAAGGGAAAAAAGTGATTATTGGAAGCTGAAGTTTTTTTGCGATTTTCTGCCATCAAAAAAATTGATCAAAGAATCTGCATCAAATTTTGTAAAAAAATGGTATATGTTTACAGTGAAATACGGTGATTGTAATCTAAGACAGAAAATGTTTACGAGTGGTACAAGCTTTTCACAGAATGTCGAGAAAATGTGAATGACGACAACCGATGAAAATGTTAGGAAAGTAAAAAAAAATATTTTGGAGAATTGTCCAATCAGTAGCATGAGTTGATATGGATGTCAGAATATCGGTTGGCTCATGCCATGCAATTTTTTCGGAAATTTGGGCATGAAGCGTGTGGCAGCGAATTTCGTTCCAAAATTGCTGAATTTTGACCAAAATTTCGTAGCATGAGCTTCGTGACACAACATGTGCATGGTAGAGAGCCACTCGCTGAGGTATTTCCAGTATATGTTTGAGATTCCAGAATAAGAAACATACATAATTCAATATTTTCATTTAGTTTGTGCAGTGACCTTTTCAGCTTACATTTTCATCAACAAAGAGTCCAAAATAATTGGTTTTAATTGGTTTCATGTGTACTGTCAATAGATGAATCAACACTCATCTTGATTCTGAGAGGATCGCATTTTCTTTGATAGTTATGGAATCGTATAATTTGGGTTTTATGGGTGTTCAAATTCAGAAAATTTGTAATGCACCAATCCTGTATCTTTTTGCATATTAAGTTCTTTTTTTCGTGAAATTATCAATGACGTGTCGTCTGTATACATTGTTACATGAATGCCTTTTAAGAATTTATCCAGATCGTTAGAGTACAATATGAATAAAGTAGGTCCCATGATCGATCCTTGTGGTACACCAGTAATAATGGCTTTACTCTTTGAATTGACGAAACCAACCCTTTCAGATTGGATATTAGGAATACATACGTACTGATGACGGTGTTTCAAAAAAGAGGAAATTCA